>PISX010019591.1:0-37735 GCA_004024625.1 Mellivora capensis | reverse complement strand
GTCACTTATGGTTTGTCTCCCTCCCAATCCCATCTTGTTTCTTTTCTTCTTTTTCTGCCCCCCTAGTCCCCCATGTTGCATCTCCACTTCCTCATATCAGGGATATCATATGATAGTTGTCTTTCTCTGATTGACTTATTTCACTAAGCATGATACCCTCTAGTTCCATCCACGTCGTTGCGAATGGGAAGATTTCATTTCTTTTGATGGCTGCATAGTATTCCATCGTGTATATATACCACATTCTTTATCCATCACCAGTGATGATTCTTGCCTTGAATCTAAAACATTACACTTTTCAACATTGTACAACCTTTAAGGAATTCAGGCCTGCCCTTCAAGCCGTGTATCTTAGATTGGGTTGTTTCCAGAGCACGTTCTGAGATGAAGATCTGGTGGAAATTTTTCACTTAGGATGTGATCCCAGGAAATGCAGAAAGGGAGTAGGGAAAGGAGAAGAGCAAAGGAGAAAATCCAGTGAAGCCTGTATTACCGAGCAGTGTACTCTTGTGGGGCAATAATGCTTAAACTCCCTGGGAACTGTCTAAGTGCCTGTATGGAACGTATTTCAGAGTTGTCTGACTGATAAGTGTAGATGTTTGGGTATTTATCCTCCATTTCTGTGTGTCTCAAAGTATGAACTCTCCAATACCTCTGGCTGGCATGCTTCAATGTCTAGAGCAAGTCCTTAGTCAGAGAGACCCAAGTGCTTGAGGTAGGAAGCCCTAAGCATGGATAGGACTGTCAATGAAAAATGCAATTAGTCTATGGGTTGGTGGAGGGAATGTGGGTGGAGGAACTGAGTGTCTTTTATAATTTAATTTGTTTTTACGTTTGATGATTAAAATAAATCTTTAATGATATCATCCTTAGCCTTCCAGAGTCCTCATCAACTTATCTAACTTCAAGTAAAAATGATTTTATCTTCAATATTATTTCTGTGGCTCTCTTACAGGAGCTAGAATTATTGACCTTTAGAGATGGACAGAATCCAAGAAGTATCAAGATAAACTTGTGTTTAAAAAGGACCAACTTGAAGTCTAGGAATTTCCTCATATGCCTGCAATCCCACAGCTGTTTAGTGGGAGTGTTACATATGAATGTGTGGGCTCTTCACTTTCTTATTAAATTACACACATGAACAAAAAATGCACTAAAAGAAACCTTTATAGGAAGATTTTGGTAATAAGACAGGGAATGTTTTTCTGATCATCATTTTCAACTCTTATCAGTGTATCATTTCTGCATAGACATTAAAAATAAAATGTTTATTTTTTCAAAAGCAACAGTACACTTGTCTTTAGGCTTTTTTTTTAATTTTGCAAGGCCTAGAGAACTTGAAAGCATTTTTCTGTTCTATTATTTGAACATAACAACAAGAAATTTTCCATGAGTAGCAGGACCCTGTGCAATAGTAGGATAGTGGTTTATTTCACATAATGATTTTAGGTACCATGTTGCCTTTTAAGCTGTAGCTACTGGTTGTGCTAGTTCCATTATCTTGTGGCAAGTCAACAATATTGCAGTAACCCTGGTCCTGCAAGGCCCTTGATCGATGATAATAATATAGATTAGTAGAATACAATACAGTTTTCTCCAGTTAGGTTTTTTTAATAAAGTAACCTTTAGTCATTTCACAACTAAAATGGGCAAAACATCAAATTAGACTTAGAGAAAATATAAACAATAGACCTCTCCAAACAGTAACTATTATATTTCAGACCAGAACAGTGGTTAGCCTACAGACATAGAATTCAAATGACTGGATCTTTTGTCAACTGTGTGACTGGATGAGTTTTCTAGTTTCTGTAAGTATCAGTTTTTTCATCTCTAAAATGGGGCTAATAACAGTACGTGTCTCTTAATACTGTTGAGAAGATTAAATAAGGTGATCTATGTAACATGCCTAGCACCTGTAATGGGTTCTTGATAAATGTTAACGGTTAGTACCATGAATATTAGAGCAGTGCCACACACAACTAAGACAAATGATTGCAGTAATTGGGCAATTGAAAACAGATGTACTGCAGGGTTGAGGAAAGTATGATAAAAAACACTTCACACAGTCTGCTACTCTAAGGTAACTGAAATAATACCATGAGATCAAGATTGTGGTCATATTTCAGAAGTAGGGTTACTCCAGGCTAAATTTCACTTAGACATAATTCAAATTATTAATTTATCTATATGATAAAAAAATTCCTGGCCCTTATCTTAAATATCTCTAGCAGTTTGGGGTACAGAAGAGATAGCAGGCAATAGATCTTTCTTCCAATATCCTATGAAATAGGCATTAAAAAAACACTGAATTGAGAGTTAGTCAAGGGAATAAAAAAAGACTATTGCTTGGAACTAATGTATAAGTAGTGATTTTAAATACCTTCTGGACCTAGACAGGTAAGAGTCAAGTCAACTTTCAAGGGGAAAATAGGGAATTATGAGGACGTGGTAAATGTGAGACACCTTCCAAAAGTCTTCAAAAAATTACACAGTTATACTAACAAACCAAATACAACAGATCTGTGAGGCAAATGCAACTCACAGAACAAGAGTCTGAACCTCTTGGGAGTTTGAAAATGACTTTTTTTTCCAGTAGACTGTAATTTCTCTAAGAGGTTTAAAATAATAAGAATAGTTCAGTAACAGTAAAAACACTCTGGCTTTTCTTTAGGCATGATAGATTATTGGAACAGACAAAAATAGAACTTCTGAGACTCAGTTTCCTCATATATCAGTTGTACGTGCTACATTTTTTACCAAATTTTTAGCAAGTTTCTTTGATAACTATTCATCACATGGGTGCTGTGCATAGCTGCCATGTGCCCTTTCACACATTTTCTCACATAATCCCCACAACATAGACACAAATGTACTATTCTTGTCATGTTATTAATGATGAATCTGTTACTAAAAGGAGCAATGCAAGTTGTTCAAAGTTCCATAATTAAACAGCAGAGGCAGGATTTGAAACCAGGCTTGTTTCTTATACAAAATCACATATAACAAAATATTATTATACTGTTTTCCTATGTTTGGTGAAAGAATCTAGTTAGATAATGTATTTAAAAGAGCTTGGGAAAAAAGGGCTTGAGAACTACAAATTTTAAGAAGAAATTTTAGACATGAGAAATTCCGATAAATATGATTGAAATGCAATCTAATATGAAAATAAACACATAGGATTACTTTGATAATTAAGTTGTAATCTTAAATGAGTAGTCTTAGACTTTCATAGCATGAAATAATCAGATGTCATTGGTATAAAGAAATTCCTTCTGAGTACTCATCTAAGGTTATTGTTTTTTTAAAAGATGTATTTATTTATTTATTTATTTATTTTAGAGAGGGTGGGAAGGGACAGAGGGAGAGGGAGAGAGAATCTCAAACAGACTCCACACTGAGAACCTGATGCAGGGCTCATTCTTACGACCCTGAGGTCACAACCTGAGCCAAAACCAAGAGTCAGATGCTTAATTGACTGTGCCACCCAAGTGCCCCTGTCTTCTTTTTTATTTATTTAGGTTCAAATTAGTTAACATATAGTGTATTATTAGTTTCAAGGTAGAGTTTAGTGATTCATCAGTTGAATATAATACCCAGCACTCATTATTGAATTTCCAAAGGGAAAGAAAGAGAAAACTATATATTGGAAGATCAAGGATAATCATAGACCTGATTATTTCCTTAGAACTTTGTAAATCTTGCATTAAAGATGCAATCTTTATCTTGCATTAAAGATGAATTTGGAATTAAAAAATTCCAAATTCATCTTTATTTTTACCCAGATAATGCATGGATATCATTAAAGTCAGTTATGTAATTTTTTAATGAAATGGCATTCTCATATTTCTCCCACCTTTACTCCCTTATGCACCTCATTCCAGTCCTGCTCTCCAGAAGCAGCACATCTAATTCTATTCCATATTTTCCTCTGGAATTTACCTACATATTTCTAACAAATGTGCTTAAACTACCATTTCTTATCACATTTAGACACTTCCAGTGTTACTTTATTAACATGTAAGCTTTCCTCACATTTTCTCCTTTACTCATCTTTTTTCAACAAATATTTTCTGGATGTCTACTATACATTATGTGTTTTCTAGGATATGGCAATGCGGAAGACCAGAACAGTGTCTTCTCATGACATGATTGTAGTAGGGGAGATAGATGATAAAAGACTACAGGTGATAAACAAACAGTAGGCCAACTGTGGTGTGATGACCCTGAGAAGTTTCCTCTTCACAATTTCTCAATATAATTAATCAAAATATTTTATACTTAATCAAGCAGTATAACTCTGCTCTCATAAAGTTTACATTTTAAGGGAAAGACTATAGACAGTAAACAAAATACATAAGTATATTTCAGAGAATAGCATAGGATGGTAGGTAATATGAAGAAAAATCAATCAGGGAATTGAGATTGGGTGCTTTGAAGAGTTATTTTCAGGTTGTAAATTTGCCATTCAGAAAAGATGTTCTGAGGAGTTATATTTAAGCAAGGATTTGAAGGAAGTGATAGTGCAGTAAATTGTGAGGTGGGAGCATGTCAGTGACATCCTACCAAGTTCAAGGATTCCAATATGGCCTGAAGCAGAGTAAGAAAGAGGAGATGAAATAGGAGATGAGGCCAAGAGTGGCTCACTTGGGTGGCTCAGTTGGTTGAGCATCTGACTCTTGGTTTTGGCTCAGGTCATGATTTCAGTGTCCTGGGATTGAGCCCTGTGCTGGGCTCTGCATTCAGAATGGAGTCTGCTTGAGATTATTTCCCTCCTCCTCTCTCTTTCTCTGTTGTTTCTCCTCCTCAGTCTCTGTCTATCTGTCTCTCTGACTCTCCCCTGACCCTCTCAAATAATAAATAAATAAATAAATTCTTAAAAATGTTTTCTCTCCCATTCCCCCCATTTCTTTCTTTTTGATACACCTCCTCAACAGGTATTGGACTGCTTATATTGATTCTCTGATGTTCTTACCTCTGTTTCCCTTGCCATTTCCATCTCATATTTTTCTTTTGCTTTTTGGGAGATGATCTTTAGCTTGTTTCTGTCATTTAGAAATCCATCTTTCCATTCTCTTGCAAATAACAAGGGTGAACCAGCTTAAACATTATTTGTCTTTGCCTTTTCCCTCTCATGAAGCACAAATGTTTGGGTGCAGGCAGTCCAAAACTGATACAAGTGCAGTGATGTCATCAGGTATAGGGGTCTTCTCATCTTTTCAGGTACAATTCTTAAATTAAAGATCTTAGTCTATGTTGCAGCCAGGAAAAAGGAAAAAGGTAGGCAGAGAAGGGTGGGAGATGAAAAGCAAGAGGATAATAACAAACGAATTATGTTCTCTGGAGCCATTGCCTATATCTCGGCCTAAATAGCAAAAGAGAAAATATAGGAAAAAGAGAGATTTTAAAGAGTAAACAGTTTATAGCACAAGTTCTATTGCTTTATTTTTAATTATCATATTTGAAACTTCTAGATCTTTCTTGTTTTCTGATAATCCTTTTGCTTAACTTCCTGTTCTCATGGCTTAAATGAGAATGGCTACCTCTTGTAGCATATAGTTATATTGATGGAATTTTTATTTTCATTTTCTTCTTGTATCTCTTACATATCTTCTTTTTTTACAGCAACTTTTTCTTTTTTTCTATGTCTTTTCTATGTTTTTAATCTATGTCACTTGTGTTAGAAAATTATCTCCAATATGGTGATCCTTGTTGATATCTCTTTATTTGAGGCACTAAAAATTCAATTGTTATCTCAACATACACAGGAATTGTTGATACAGGTTTTCTCTAGAGCGTCTGGCAGACTTTTTCTGAGAATGGCCAGAAAGTAATATTTCAGGCCTCAAGGGCAACATATTCTCCACTCTGCTGTGGAAATGAGAGAACAGTCATAGACAATTGCGAATGAATGAGTATGGCTGATTTCCACTGAAAGTTTATATACAAAAACAGTCTGCCAGCCAGATTTGACTTACAGGGCATAGTTCTATGGTAATTAGAAGAGGAACAGTATATTCCTTATTGGTAAGAATTTTCTCTGTAGATATTGTTTCTCCAGAAAAAAACCAAAAACCAAACCAAAACAAAAACACCTCTAATTTCCTGGCTGAGGGTATTTGAGTCCTAGGTTGACATATCTCTCCCAACCTCCAAGAATCTAGATTCTCCGATATTCATTTCCTTCATGGGAAAGGCTCTAACATGTGAAAGTTTAGTGACTAGGATATTCTAGTGACTAATGACTAGTGACTAGTGACTGCTTTGCCCCAGTCCTTCACAGGAGCTGTTTCCATGAAGGTCCTATGCCCTCCAGCATTCTGCAAATGTACCTGTTACTCATCAGTATGTCTCTCTATAACACTCAGGTTTTAGCTACCTCAACTTCCCTTACTGAGATGTAACTTCCATCTGCCTTTCCTCTTTCAAAGATTGGATGACCTATCTTGCCCTTTGTCATCCCCTCTTCCATTCTCCATTTCTTTCTAGGTTTATAAAATTTTCAATTCCTTCACTGTCATTTTGGTGGAGTTTCAGGAGGGAACCAGAGATAAATGCACATACTCAGTTATATTTACCTAGAGGTATATGGGTTCTATGTATAAAATAGCTGAGCTCACATAGTATTGGAAGTGAAATGGTAAAATAGAGACCACCCAAGTTGAGAGCCAGAGGGAATACTGAATTGTGGTAAACAAGAAGTATCATAACATTCACATTTTGCCCATCCCTGTATCTGTTGTTAACCAGGATTCAGCCTGCAGTTTGAACTTATAGCCAAATTTGAGTATAATAAAAACACATCCATCAAAGAATCTTGATTAGTGAGCACAAAACAGATTATTATATAAGCAGATACGAATCCAATACAAAGCATAGCATCTACACTATGATATTCTAGGGTGAATTCATTCCATGGTCATGGAGAAATAGATGAAGGATCATACAAAGTATATTAGAGAAAAGCAAAGCTCTTGTTAATAATTTCATTGATTATCTTTGTATTTTAAAAGTCAACATGAAAAATTGCATTTGTAGAAGTTGCAATGCATTTCATATTTTAATATTCATTAAAATAAATATCCCATTGCAAAGCATTTTTTTGAAACTAGAGAAGAGAAGCAGTAGAACCTAGATAGATGAAGATATTTATTTATTAAGCATTGTAAATAGTCAGGAAGATAACATAGTTATATTTGAAAAACCATTGGCTGTAACAAACTACAATCTGGAGTTCGTATACAAGGTTAAGTATATACCATCATTTATTACAGGGGCAAGTTACTTAAAAATCATTCATCTTTATGCTCACACTTTTTAAAAAAATATTTATTTTTTAAATTTCTTTTCAGTGTTCCAGAATTCATTGTTTATGCACCACACCCAGTGCTCCATGCAATACGTGCCTTCCATAATACCCACCACCAGGCTCACCCAACCTCCCACCCCCCTCCCCTCCAAAACCCTCAGTTTGCTTCTCAGAGTCCACAGTCTCTCATGGTTCATCTCCCCCTCCAATTTCCCCCAACTCACTTCTCCTCTCCATCTCTCCATGTCCTCTGTGTTATTCCTTATGCTCCACATAAGCAAAACCATATAATAATTGACTCTCTCTGTTTGTTCATACTTTTTTCAAACATTGGAAAAATAATACTTCTTTTATAGTAAAAATTAATACTGTGAACTATGGTATGAGCCAGCAGTGTCTTGTAAGTCATATAAATTCAGTATAGTTGAGTTGGGTGTGGAGGTAGGCATAGTCCAGATGTTAGATCTGAACCTCCAGACCCCATTTTGCTAATGCAGTTGTTAATCTGAGGCCTGAAATAGCAAACTTCAGTAACATCTTTTCCAGAATATTGCCTTAACACGACTCATTACTGTCTCAATGTCCCACATGGTAGAAGTTATTAGTGCTGAGTACAGTGTCTGGTACATAATAAACACTTAAGAAATATTGGCTGATTAAATTGAATTTGACTTTTGTTCCTTCCTTAGACTAATTTAATAACATCTGAGAAAGAACCAGGATCTCAATTTGACCAAGTCATTTACACTCTTTGTCTATTGACTCCTTTTGAGGCATTTGCAACATGATTTGCAAATATAGGTTTTTATAAAGAAATGTCATGAATGTTGAAAACATTCTTTTCAATTATTTAAAAAGCACTAATGAATATAAGTCTCAAGGAGGACGCCTTTTAGTTCTCTCATAATTAACTTGTCTAGTATAATGTCCATTTGACTGAAGAGACAAGTTGTAGGATTCATTAAAATATATACCAGGCCTAATGACAAAATATAAAAATATCAAGACTTACATTATACTAAGAATAATGCAAGGAAAGAAAAAAACCTCCTTTGAGGTAATTTGAGGCAGCACTTTTAACATGTTAATAGATACATTCTTCTTCATATACATTGTAACTGACACTGTGGCCTCAGTCTTGTTTCCAGGCAACTTTGTCAGCATCTTAAGTTTTTCCATATTTTCTAGGTACTCTTCTAGAAGCTCTCCCTCTTTCAGTTACACGATTTCTAATACTCGTCACTTCTTGGTCTTCCAGACAAGATAGACAAGGACTTGATCTTGTGTAGCTTTTTCTTGTGACCTCTCTGCTTTTCACTAATTAAGTAAAAACATCACTTCTAAAATCAATTTCTCCTACACTTTATCCTCCTAACATGTCTAATCAAAATACTTAACTGTGCAGAACATTTCTTCCACCCTTGTCAAATTAGACTTAAATAGGTTCAACCGTTGCTTTTCCACATTCCCAACATGATGACGTCAGATTAATCACTGGGGTGTGGAATATGTTTTTTGTTAATCCTGTGGCATATAAATATGTCCTTTAAGTTTTTATTGACATAAGCACAACTTTATATGAATCCTTTTATTACTATTTTTTTGCACTTAGAAGTTAAAATTACATGTAGCTTTTCTTACGTGAATTAATTATATTCATTCATACAACAGTTTTTCTTTATGTATTCTGATTCAGACTTCTGGCCTGAATCATGGCACACAGAAAGATAGAATTATGAAGAAGAACCTTTTATTGTAATCCAGCTCTGCTCTAATTAATTATTCAAAGCTTTTCAATAATGCAGATTTACATACTTCAGCATTTATTCCCTCAGACTTTCTACCTCACTGACAGTGCTCTAAAACATTTTGAAACTTAATGATTGAAACATTTTTTTCCTAAACAATCCTCCATAAGAACTGGTTCAGGAGTTACTAATCTCAGGTGCTTGTATCCATGGATGAATGTAAAGCAAAAATGGTGGCCATTGCCTTACACTTATTTATTTGAAAAGCCAAATCTCAACATTTTCATAAGCTGAGGCTGCAAAATACCCAAGTGGAACCTGACAGTCCATTGTTTCTTTCCTGAAAGTCTTGCATACTTCATGGTGACTGGTTATCTCAGATTACTTGAAACTCAGACTGTTTATTTGGCTGTAATAAAATTTAGAACAGGAATTATAATCAAGAACTTTACTTGGAAAGAAAAACATTCAGAACATGAAGTCTATAGATGAAAGTAGGAAGAGTTGAAAATATTAATGTTGTTAAAACCTTGGGAAAATCTGAGATAACCTGTTTCAGGATGTGCTATACGTATGGTCTCAGGACTGGTTAGTAACAGCCAGAGATAACTGATGCTAGATTTACTTACATAGCTTATGAAATTCAGGAATCTTTTTGGACATGGTGGTAATTATTCTGGGGAACTAAGGATAACAGAAAGGTTTATTCTTGTAATGCAATGACCTCAGTGAACTTACTATGTATTTTAAAACTGATCCAGATAAGTTTATATCCCTTATGTATGCAGACATTAACTACATGAAGATTTAATTAAGTTTATGTAAGCCTAAATATCCTATTTTACAACCAGTTTTATAAACATAATCTCTAAAGGGATCCTCTGTCATATATTCTCATTCTTAGCATGCATCTCTACCTGGTATAGACTTCAGATTCAGCTAACTTGGTCACTTATGCAGTGAATGCACAGATTTACTTTTGTGACAAGTAAATCTTATTTGATTTACCCAATCAATGTCAGTGCCCAATTGTTATATCAGTAAAGGTGTACTGTTGACTCATGTCAATGCAGTTATCAAAGAATAGTTAGGAATATTTGACCACAAAGCTTATAATTTATAAAATGATATTAAAGAAGCAAACCCAAAACTCCATCAGAAGGAATGAACTGGATTAAGAATAAAGTCACTTTCAGATGGTAGCTAAACTTGTGATAAGCACAGTATAATGTATAAGCTTGTTGAATAATTATGTTGTACACCTGAAACTAATGTAACATTGTGTGTTGACGATAAATTTTAAAAATGTACATAGAATAGTCACTTATAACCTTTAGGACAAATTTTTTTCATTTTTTTCTAATATATATTCATTTGGTAAAATTATAATGATAATACAAGGAATAAAAATAATTGTCAACTACAATACAAACACAGAAACTTAGCACCTCTTTTTATTTTTCTTTGTCATAACTATAGTCAAAATTCATAGTTTAAGTAATTTAATATAATTGCAACAACAGATTTACTATAAATTATATGTTTTTTTCCTTTTTTCTCTTTAATTTTTCTTTTGCATGGAGTACATAAAATTAAAAGTCCCTTAAACTTATAATTACATGATGATTTTTCAGTTGATATTTATGAGGTCTTTTATTGAGACATAACTGGCATGCAAGATTATATTATTTTCAGGTGTACAACATAATGATTGGATGCTTATATACACTCTAAGATGGGTTCAGTAGGTCTAAGTTGTTCCATCACCATATAAAGTTACATAATACACAAATACAATAAGGTTGATTGTAATCACTATGCTGTAAATTACCTCCCCTTGACTTATTTATTTTATGACTGGAGGTCATACCTCTTGACCCTTTCTCCCATTTTGCCCATCCCCAACGCCCCCGTCTGCTGGCAACCATCAGTCTTTTCTCTGCATCTGTTTTATTTCGTTTTGTTTGTTCATTGGTTTTGTATTTTATATTCCATATGTAAGTGAAATCATATGGTATTTGTCTTTCTCTGTCCAACTTATTTCACTTAACATAATAATCTTGTGAATAATGCTGCCATGAATATGGGAGTGCATATATCTTTTTGAACTAGTGTTTTAGTTTTCTTTGGAAAAATACTCAGGAGGGGAATTACTGGATCATGTAGCACTGTTTTTAACCTTTTGAGGAACCTCCATACTGTTTTCCATATTGGCTGCATCACTTGCATTCCAACCAAGAGTGTAAGAGTGTTCACTTTTTTTCGCATCTTTGCCGATACCTGTTGTTTCTTGTGTTGTTGATTTTAGTCATTCTGACAAGTGTGAGGTAGTAACTCATTGTGGTTTTGATTTGCATGTCTCTAATGATGAGTGATGTTGAGCATCTTTTTATGTGCCTGTTAGCCAGGTGGATGTCTTCCTTGGAAAAATGTCTATTCAGATCTGCTTTCTTTAAAAAAATCAGATTCCTTTTGTTTTTGTTTTAGTTGCTATTGAGTTGTATGTGTTCTTTATTTAGTTTGGATATTAATCTCTTAGCAGATAGGCTTTGAAAATATTTTCTCCCATTCAGTATATTGCCTTTTTATTTTGTTGACAGCTTCCTTCACTGTTCAGAAGCTTTCTAGTGTGATTAGTCTCATTTGTTAATTTTTGCTTTTGTTGCCATTGCTTTTGAGTCAGGTCCAAAATACAACCAAGAGTGGTGATGTGAAGAATCTGATCACCTATGTTTTCTTCTAGGAGTTTTATGGTTTCTAGTCTTATGTTATTGAATTTTTAATTCATATTGAGTTTATTTCTGTGTATGGTATAAGATACTGGTCCACTTTCTTTCCCTTGCATGTAGCTGTTTGGTTTTCCCAACACCAATGATTGAGGAGACTCTCTTTCCCCATCATGTATTCTTACCTCCTCTCTCATATATTGACAGTTTATGTGTAGGTTTATTCCTGAGATCTCTATTCTGTCCCATTGATCTTTGTGTCTGTTTTATACCTATACCATACTGTTTTGATTACTATAGCATTCTAATATAGTTTGTTATCAGGCAGTGTGATACTGCTGGCTTCTTTCTTTTTTCTCAAGATTGTTTTGGCCCTTTGAGATCTTTTATGGTTCCATACAAATTTTAGGCTTGCTTGTTCTACTTCTGTGAAAAATGATATTGGGATTTTGATAAAGATTGAATTGAATCTATAGATTGCTTTGGGCAATACAGACATTTTAATAATATTAATTCTTTTAATCCATAAGCATGAAGTATCTTTCCATTTATTTGTGCCTTTTTCAATTTCCTTCAGCAATGTTTTGTAGTTTTCAGTATATGGGTCTTTCACCTTTTTTTCTTCAGTGTTCAATGATTCATTAGTTAACTATAACACACAGTGCTCATCACAGCATGTGCCCTCCTCTCATTAAATTTATTCCTCGTTATTTTATACCTTTTGATGCAAATATAAATGGGATTATTTTTTAAAAATCTTTCTTTTTTCTTTTTTGAATTTAAGTTCAATTAGCCAACATATAATACATCATTAGTTTCAGATGTAGAGTTTAATAATTCATCAGTTGCATGTAACACCCAGTACTCATCACATCACATGCCCTCCTTAATATCCATCATTTAAATTCTCTTAAAGTTTGTTGTAGTGTATAAAAACATAACAGATTTTTGTATATTAGCTTTGTATTCTGCAACTTTACTGAATTCATTTTTTTCTAGTAGGTTTTTGGTGGAGTGCTTAGGGTTTTATATATATAAATTCATGTCATCTGCATAGTGGCAGTTTTCTTTCTTCCTTTTCCATTTGGATGCCTTTTATTTCATTTTGCCTAATTCTTGGGCTATAACTTTCAATACTCTATCACATAAAAGCGGTGAGAATGCACATTCTTGCCATCCATCTTGTTCCTGATTTTAAAAGAACAAGGATAACTCTCAAAAGCATTTTGCTAAGTGAAAGAATCCAGACATAAAAGACTACATATTTTCTCATTCATCTTATTTAAAATCTAGAAAAAGAAAAGCCATAGTAGCAGAAAGATCAATGATTGCCAGTGGCTGAGGTGGAAGAAGGAGATCGAATGCAAAGGAATCAGAGAAAACTGTGGAGGAGATGGATATGTTATATATTTATTGTGGGGTAGTTACATGATTGTATGCAATTGTCAAAAATGTACGCATGTCAGAACTATATACACTTTTAATGGGTGAATTTTTAATGGGTTAATTTTAATATATGAAAATAATAACCTCAATAAAGCTGATTAAGAAATACATAGTAAGTATTATGGTGAAAGTTATAGAAGTTTGCTGCATGTAGACACGAAGGAACTTGTGTTCTCCCACTTGGCTGTTCAAATAAGCCTCCCTGAGGACACAAAGTTTATTTTATAAGCCTTGAAAGATGAGTATGGGTTGTTAATAACGAAATACGGAATGGAATTTCAGCCAGAAGATTCCTGCAAATCACTGAAAATAAATCATGCATTTATTTTTGGATTTAATGATTTTTCTATAGCAGAAGAATGTTTAGTGTCTCTACGTTCTTAAAAGAATAGAGAAGATTCAGACTCATCCTTGTATAAATCTCTGTATAAATGTATGGTTTATCTTGTCATTAAGTAACGCTTTAACATAGTGTATAGTCATAATCATTCCTGTTTTAGCTGCAAGTAGTAGAAATTCAACTTAAACCCAATTACAGAATGAGTTATTTATTTACTTATTTACTTACACATAACAGAGAAATCCAAGGTAGACCTAGTTGCAGGTACACCTGACTCAAGGTGATCAAATGATGTCTAGAATCTGTGATTGTTTTTCATCTCTCAGGTGTGCTTTTTTTCCATTTGAAATTTATTCTTAGGCAGGTTTCCTTGAAAGAGTAAAGTTAGTAATAAAACGCTGTCTTGGTTTGAACAATAAATTGTATACTAAGTATAGTGAGACTCCAAGTATAAGCTAGGGTTGTCCCAGGTAATTGAGATGTATGGAGGCCTTAACAAGATGAATGCAAGTAGCTTCTGGCTTACATATCTCCACTTTGAAGCCCCACTGGAAATATTTCTTACTTAATGTTCCAGCAGAACCATGTAGTTGATTTTCATTTGGGGTTACTTGAGCATTCTTGAACCAAAAGCCATGGCAGGAAAAATGAGGTACACTGATAAGCCAGCATAGGACATTTGCTTGTTTCTAGAACTAATGTAAGCTCAAAAATTTCAGAAACAGTTAAGTGGGCATATCTGGTTGTGTAAAGGAAAATGAATATTCCATCATCAAAAGGAGAAGGAATGGATGATGGTTTAAGAAACAAAGATGTCAGGGCGCCTGGGTGACTTGGTGGGTTAAAGCCTCTGCCTTCAGCTCAAGTCATGATCCCAGAGTCCTGGGATCGAGCCCTGCATCGGGTTCTCTGCGTGGCAGGGAGCCGGCTTCCCTTCCTCTCTCTCTGCCTGCCTCTCTGCCTTCTTGTGATCTCTGTCTGTCAAGTAAATAAATAAAACCTTTAAAAAAAGAAAAAAGAAACAAAGATGTCCACAGTAGACTGTATATTTTCATGTCATGTCATTTATTATACACTAATTTGATTACACTATTTTATCTTTTTTAGAAATGGTAGTTTCTTTTGTCCTTATGGCACATTAAATTTTTATCTTCCACTGTGAACAGGATTAAAATAGAATTTAATGTATTTGTCATCAGGCAATTAAAAGCATATGGTTGAGGTTGTGAGTTACAGTGAAGAATGCATTCTATATTGTTATTTCTCAAGAAGTTTTAATTTTAGTTGTAAGCGATAAACTTTTCTGATAATATTACACATCCTCCCTATATTTGTCCCACTTTATATTTCATGAAATTTCTATTAAAGCTCTCCTTTTTTTGAAATGAATCCAGTGAAATTATGGTTGTGTGTCTTCTGGAGTGTTTGATTTTTCCTGTCAATCAATATCATAAGCATGGTTAGTAATATGAGCATGTAATGGTTTATCCAACTTATTTTAGAAATTTCATGTTGTTTAAAATTGAGAACCACAGGAAACTATTCCCTTTGTCTTTGACTCATAACACTTTTCAGATTTTTTCCCTCTTTTCATTAAAAAAAAGTGTGTTCTATAGTTTGGGAAACATTCATCTAAATCTATATTGGAGACACATAGCAATATGAGAAAATAAAAGAAGTAAAACCATGAAATTGATGCTCATGGTTCTATTTCATTTTGTTTCCTTCCAAGGAATGCTGAAGCATTCTTCTGTCTGAGACTCTTCTTTTTACTTCCCACTGTGTGTTATTCTTGGGTAGTTTTAATTCACTTTGTGTTAAAATAATACTAATACACTTTGGTTTCCCAATTATCTTTTTATCTCTAGTCAAGATTTCCTTTCTGAATTCTTAATCCATTTGCATTTGGTCATTTCCACCTAGATATCCTAATGACAGATCAAACCTATCAATTTCCACATTTAACATAGTAACTCTGTGTATCCCTCCTTGGTGTGGAATATTCCTTTTCTCAGTGAAAGACCTTACCCTTTACTCCAGTATACATGCAAGAATCCTACAAAGCTCCCAATACTTTCTTCTCTCTTATACCCATACCAAACACTGCAAAGTACAGGCTCTAATTATTCATCAAATACTAGTGACAAATTTTTCTAGCCCTGCTACTTTTACTATAGCTCTGTCCATCATCATTTCTCACCCAGATTGTTGACTATTACTCCAGGTTGGTCTCCCTCAGATCCGTTCTCTATATTAATACCAGGAAGATCTTGAAAAATGCGGTATGAGCTTCCACTTTTATTCCTGATGAAGTACTTGTGGAAGGCCAATGTTGCCATTGAGAACAACCAGAAAAACAAAACTAAGAAAAATAACTAAGAAATATCCATTTAAACAGTTATGATCCCTGTGCAAAGTGAAGTACAGAGAGGCAAGCCAACATTTTACAAGCTCCTTTCCCTCTTCTGGCATCTGTCACTTCTTGACACTGGGCATAAGGCTGAGAATTCTGTCTGAAGGGTATAATGAAAAAGGAGAGAAAAATGTATGCAACTTTATTTCTCCATTATGCCTTAGTAAATGTGGGAAAAAATAAACAAAAATAAAGATCCTGAGGTCTGGGCTACAACCTCCTCCTCCCACCCCTTGGAAAAAGAAGCAGAGAAACCAACAAAATGTTTGGCAGTCTCTTGGGGCTTGAGAAACAAAGATTGGATTTTGGAACCAGGACTTATGGGGCTGAGATCCTGGTAAAAATGGAGGTAGACTAGTGACCTGCAGCACTTGACAGTATTCTCCAGGTAGTTGTTCATATCTTACCAACAGCTAGAAACATTAAAGAGAAAGACACATGTTGAGATGATTTCTTTCTGAGTAACAAACCATCCCCAAACTAAGTGGCTTAAAACAACAGCAATGTTTAATTGGTTCATGATTCTGCTATTTAGGCAAAGCTTGGAAGGGATAGATTGTCTCTGCCCTATTCATTGTCAGCTGGGCCTGCTTGATACTGGAGGCTGAAATAATACAAAAGCTCATTTCCTCACCACTTAGGTTTCTGGCAGTTGATACTTGCTATTGTCTGGGATCTCTTTGGGAGCTGTGACCCAAATACTTTCTTATGGCCTTTCTAGGTGACTTTTGGCTTCTGCATAGCATGGTGGCTAGGTTCCAAGGAAGAATATTCCCAAAGGACCATATAGAAGGAAGTCATGTTGCCTTTTATGACTTAGTTACCGAAGTGACAGAGCATCACTTCTGCCATAGAAGCAGACTCACCCAGATTCAAAAAAACATGGATTTTACCTCTTACTGTCAGCATTAAACTGCAATAACATCATATGGGATAGGATATATTGGTATGCTCAGCTTTAAAAAATACTTTGTTTCACTGAAGAAAAGCAGATCAGAGTTCATATCCATTTCATAGTGTTGAGAGGACAGACTTAGAATTGAAATTGGAATCCAGAACTGAGTAAAGGGAACTCCTTAGTAAATCCATTAGCCTCTAGTTCAGGATCTATGGCAAGTTACACTCCCAAAGTGAACGTAAAACAGAGAGAAATGGAACTTCATGAAAATTGTAACCTGTTTTTTATTACATTCAGTCTCTGATTGGATTAGGGTAATCTGTCTTTACTTTTTCTCTCTGAATATATGGTTAACTCTCCTGGGAGAAGATAATATCTTCTAAAGCCTTTGAAAATTTTCATATATAAAGTGTGGAATAAAGTAAAAAATATCAGGCCAAAGTATTGAAAAGAGTATAAATGGAATTAAACTACTGTAAACTTTTTATAATATTAATTCAAAGGAGACTATGATAAGGTGATTTATTACTGCAGCAAGCATTTAGACATACCAATAGAGGAGACATAAGGGATTCTTATGAAAATATTGGGTCAATATAAAAAAAGGAGTTTGAAAGAATACAGAGGTCACATAGAAAACAAATAGAAACATGGTAGATTTAAATTCAACCATATCAATAATTATATTAAGTATTAAGGAGCTAAAAATTCAAAAGATTGATTTTCAATCTGATTAAAAAAGCAACACCAAACTACATGGTGTTCTCAAACAAACATTTTAAATTTGAAGACAGAAACTGTTAAAATTAAAGAATTGAAAAAAGTTAATACCATACACTCACCAAGTATAAGAAAGATGTGGTGTTTATATTAATGAAGTAGATCCCCAAACAAGAACCATTACCAGAGATAAAAAAAGTTCAATTTATAATCATATAAGAGTTGATTCAACAATAAGTATATATCTGACAATAAAGCTTCAAAACGTATGAAACAAGCTTTAGTAACAGAAAAAACCAGTGTGAATGCAAATTTAAAGAATACTGGTGGTCACAAAGATTCACAACCAATAATCTCTTCAAGGAAGAATTTGTTCCCTCACTTATTTTTTCCCTCACATTTTGCCTCAGCTGCAGAGAACCACAAGAGCATACTTGTTAACCTGGGCAACCCACATCCAAGTACTGATTATGGTAGGGTTCTACATTTCATGCCTGATCAAAGCCTTTCAGTCCACTAAGGTATAGCCCTGATGGGCTGTGTATGTTGCAGGCAGTGGTATGGTATTGTCTGAGGCTTTGCTGGGACTACAATACAATTTAATTTTTCTCTTTGCTTAATCTTAACCTACCCCCACCCTATTCACAGGTGTTGCAATGTAGTAAATATCATACACTGACAACTTGTCAATATCTGCTTTTGGATAACCCAACCTGACAAACATTACCAACAAACTTCCTAATTAATATTTTTGTATAGTATAGCCAACAACTGTAGAATACACATTCTTAAAAAGTGCACATAGAGGGGCTCCTGGGTGGCTCAGTGGGTTAAAGCCTCGGCCTTCAGCTCAGGTCATGATCTCAGGGTCCTGGGATTGAGCCCCACATCGGGCTCTCTGCTTGGCAGGGAGCCTGCTTCCTCCTCTCTCTCTGCCTGCCTCTCTGCCTACTTGTGAACTCTGTCTGCCAAATAAATAAATAAAATCTTTTTTTAAAAGTGCACATAGAACATGCACTTACACATATTCTGGGCCATATAACAAGTTTCAATAAATTCCAAAGGACTAAAATACAAGTTATATTTTATGATTCCAATGCAATTAAATTAGAAATCAGTATCAATAAGGTAGCTAGAAAATCAACAAATATTTAGAGGTTAAGTACTGCACTTCAATCCAGGAGTTAAAAACAATACACTAATAATGTAACTGTAGAAAGAGAAATTAGGGAATCAATTCCATTTACTATAGCACCTAAAACCACAAGATACCTAAGAAGAAACCTAACCAAAGAGGTAAAGGATCTGTACTTGAGGAACTACAGAGCACTCATGAAAGAAATTGAAGAAAATACAAAAAGATGGGAAAAAAAAACATTCCATGCTCATGAATTAGAAGAATAAACATTGTTAAAATGTCTATGTTGCCCAGAGCAATCTGTACTTTCAACACCATCCTGATAAAATAACAATGGTATTTTTCAATGAGCTAAAACAAACAATCCTAAAATTTTTATGGAAGCAGAAGAGACCCCAAATTGCCAAGGAAATGTTGAAAAAGAAAAACAAAGCTGGAGGTACCATGTTGTCTGATTTCAAATTATATTACAAAGCTGTGATCATCAAGACAGCATGGTACTGGTACAAAAACAGATACATAGACCAATGGAGCAGAATAGAGAGCCCAGACATGGACCCTCAACTCTATGGTCAACTAATCTTTGGCAAAGCGAAAAAATATCCAATGGAAAAAAGGCAATCTCTTCAATAAATGGTGCTGGAAAAATTAGACAACTATATACAGAAAAATGAAACTCGACCATGCTCTTACACCATACACCAAGATAAACTCAAAATGGATGAAAGACCTCAATGTGAGACAGGATCCCATCAAAATACTAGAGGGGAATATAGGCAGTAACCTCTTCAACACTGGCCACAGCAACTACTTTCAACACACGTTTCCAAAGGTAAGGGAAACAAAAACAAAAATTAACTTCTGGAAGCTCATCAAGATAGAAAGCTTCTGCACAGCAAAGGAAACAGTCAATGAGTCAAAGAGGCAACCCATGGAATGGAAGAACATATTTGCAAATGACACTACAGATAAAGGACTGGTGTCCAAGATTTATAAAGAACTTCTCAAACTCAACACCCAAAAGACAAATAATCAAGTAAAAAATGGGCAGAAGACATGAACAGACACTTCTCCAAAGAAGATATACAAATGGCTAACAGATACATGAAAAAATGCTCATCATCATTAGCCATCAGGGAAATTCAAATCAAAACCACATTATGGAGGGCACGCATTGCATGGAGCACTGGGTGTGGTGTAAAACTATGAATTCTGTTACACTGAAAAGAAATTAAAAAAATATTAAATAAAAAAAGGAAAAAAAACAAAAAAAAAACCACATTGAGATACCATCTTACACCAGTTAGAATGGCAAAATTGACAAGGCAGGAAACAACAAATGTTGAGAGGATGTGGAGAAAGGGTACCTTCTTACACTGTTGGTGGGAATGCAAGTTGGTATAGCCACTTTGGAAAACAGTGTGGAGGTTCCCCGAAGTGTTAAAAATAGAGCTACTTTATGACCCAGCAATTGCACTACTGGGTACTTACCCCAAAGATACAGAGGTGGTGAAAAGAAGGGTCACATGCACCCCAATATTCATAGCAGCAATGTCCACAATAGCCAAACTGTGGAAGGAAACAAGATGCCCTTCAAGAGAGGAATGGATAAAGAAATTGTGGTCCATATAGACAATGGAATATTACTTAGCTATCAGAAAGAATGAATACCCACCATTTGCATCGATATGGATGGAACTGGAGGGGATTATGCTAAATGAAATAAGTCAATATGAATGAAATAAGACAATTATCATATGGTTTCACTTATATGGGGAACATAAGGAATAGCATGAAGGACATTAGGAGAAGGAAGGGAAAAATGAAGGGAGGGGAATCAGTGGGTGAGATGAATCATGAGAGACTGTGGACTCTGAGAAACAAACTGAGGGTTTTAGAGGGGAGAGGGTATGAGGAGGGGTTAGCCTGGTTATGGGTATTAAGGAGGGCTCATATTGCTTAGAGCACTGGGTGTTATGCACAAACAATGAATCATGGAACATTACATCAAAATCTAATGATGTACTGTACGATGACTAACATAACATAATAAAAATTTTAAAAAATACAAAAAAGGAAAAACTCTTTTTAAAAAAGGATTTGATTTATTTTCCAGAAAGAAAGAGAGCAAGAGAGCATAAGCAGGGGGAGCATCAGGCAGAGGTAGAGGGAGAAGCAGACTCCCTGCTGAGCAGGGAGCCCCATGCATGAGTCAATCCCAGGACCTGCAATCATGACCTGAGCCAAAGGCAGATGCTTAACCGACTGAGCCACCCAGACATACTGAAAAAAGAACTCTTTACTAGTCATTTCATAAAGGAGGATATCAAATTAAATAGCTAATAAAATATAAAAATGTGTCCAATCTTATTATACATTTGGGAAACACATACTAAAACTACCATGAGATAGAACTAAATACCTGTCACAAGACTAAAATGCAAAAAGAAAAAAATGTACAGGAAGAATGTTGGCAAGTATGTGGAATAGAGCTCTCAAAATGTTGGTGGGAATGTGAATTAGGACAACTCTTTTGGCAGTATCCTGTAAAGGTGAACATACATATAAACAACAAGTCTACTTGTTTAGTAGATATCAGTAGTAACGTATACTTGAATGAAAGTTTACATAGCAACATATCTTAATAACTAAAAACTGGAAAAAGCCTTGAATGTCCATCAACAATGGAATGTACATAGTTTGTAAACTATTTGTACAGTAGAAAGCTACATAGCAGTAAGAATCAACAAATCTATACAAAACATGAATGAATCCCACAAGTAATGTTGATCCAAAGAGGCCAGAAACAAGGAGTTTCATGCTGTTCCATTCAATTTCTATAAAATTAAAAACACTGGTTTAACCCATGGTTTTAGATTAAGACAACAGTTACCTTTGGTGGGGACCATGAGTGGCAGGTATAGGAGAGGTCCTTCAGATATTACTGTTAACATTTGATTTCTCTATCTGGGTGTTGGTTACACTGGTATGTTTGTTTTCTAAAAATCTGATCTTTGTATTTATTATGTGTACACTTCTCTGTTTATATGTTATAGTTCATTAAAAAGCTGCATTGGAAAAACATAAGTATGTCAGAGTTGTAGTTGTCTTGAATGCCTTCAATGGCCCTCCTCTTTTGTCAATTGGAGGCCGAACTTCCAAGCAAGACAGAAAAGTCTCTTCATGATATGGTCCCTATCCACATTTACATCCTCATCTTTATTAAGGCCTTATTTCTCATAACCTATGTGGAATGATTTTCAGTTCTTTCAGTGGTCCTACTTTTACAAACCTCTTGGTTTAAGCATGCATGGTTCTTTCTTCCTAAATTTGCTTCTACTTTTCTTTTGCTTGATGACTTCCCGGCCAGAGAAGTCTCTGGCCGGGAAGTCATCAAGCAGTTTCCTTTATTACCTTATGTGTGTCCTGTAATGCTATTAGGACTTCTTTTGCTTTTCAACTTAACATTACTGTACTCTGTAACCTTTCTGGTATAGGCTCCATCATTACTCTGGATGTACGTCACCTGAGAACAGATTTCACCTCTCATTAAGCAAGGTGCCTAAGAAACCCTTGGTATTCCACTCATGTTTCATGCGATCCTTGTATCAAATATCAGACCATCTGCTGGCTCTTTGAGGACTCTGTGCTCTGGAATTAATTTCCCCCAAGAGAGTCTGTGTTCATGTCCAGAGTTAACTCTGAGATGTTTAACCTGAACACTGGGGATTTTATCATTCAAGAGCCAGAGTGCCAAAGCCCATCAGTTGTTTTAAAAGAAAGCACTTAGGGGCACCTGGGTGGCTCAGTGGGTCAAAGCCTCTGCCTTAGGCTCGGGTCATGATCCCAGAGCGCTGGGATCGAGCCCCGCATCGGACTCTCTGCTCAGCAGGGAGCCTACTTCCTCCTCTCTCTCTGCTTGCCTCTCTGCCTACCTGTGATCTCTGTCTGCCAAATAAATAAATAAATCTTTTAAAAAAAGAACGTTATTAAAAAAATAAATAAATAAAAGAAAGCACTCAAGTATTTTTAAATTACTGAAAGACTCAGTATTTTTAAATTACTGAGAACTGAAAAAGCCAAAAGGGGACCCTGAGGTATCAGAGTGGTAGTAGCTGCAAAAAGTAGCTGCTATCCTTACCACTGGGGAGCAAAATAAAGAGCTTATAATATTCAAAAAGAGAGGCTTGAAGGTGGGTTCCCCCAGAATAAATCCTTCCGCCTCTGATCGCATTTCTCCCTCCCATGTTGAGCCCTACAATCTCCTGATGGAACTCTTTCGTGGTAAAGCCTAACACAGAGCAGCTGGAATTGCAGAAATGGGGTCTATAGTCTTAGCCAGAGCGCCACAAAGCAGAGTATAGAGGGGTAGGTTTGAGGTTGAGAGGCAACAACTTAAAGGCCAGCACAGTGGGGATGAGGGAACAGGATCTAAACTAGAATTCAGAAGCGTAACCCTTTGATCTCTTCTAAAGGGATTAAGGGTCAGTGCTTAAACTGCTCTCTTGAGTATTATTTTAGTCTTCAGAGAGACCAAATGGCAATCTTGAATGGTCCCCTAAGTTCTGAGATGAAATGGAACTTCCTGGACATCCTCAGGAGCAGACCTGGATAAAGGAGCATATTCTGATAGAAGGACACACAGAACAGATTTCACAAACACTGGCAAACCTGAGCAGAATAGAGGTCCTTGTGATTTAGGGATTATAATAGTAACCATGGTGACTGTAATGTTTATGAGGCAAACCGCATGACCCAGTATATCTTCTACTGCTGTTGAAATATATCTCCATTTATAGATACTATTTCATTTAATAATAGCTAGAGGATGTAAAGTACTTCTTTTAAATGAGTAACTAGGGTTTAATTTAGCCTATCAACTCAAGAAGGACAAGAAAGTTTATCACACGCTGGTATTTTCAGCTGTTTTTACAGGAAAATGCAATTTATACTCATCCCTTTGCAACTTGGGCCAATTTAACCAAGATACCAATAAAAATATATTTCTAAGTTTTATAGGAAATAAATCTTATCTAAAAAAGCACAGCCTGCTTTTGCTATGAGGGAGAGTACTAAAAAAGTTCACAGTATTAAAAAATTCCATAATAAAAACAATTGTTTCAAGTGGGAAGCAGTTTATAGTACAAAAAGTTCCAGACTAGCAATGATAAGATTTCTTTACCTGTAGCAATTTTAATAGTTATGGCATATTTGTGTGTTTGTGTATGTTTAGTATCATAAATAAAACCACCCCAGCATATGCTCATGTTAATTTTGGTTTTATAATAATGGATTTCATTTTTTCTTGGATTCTCATTAACAGACATTGCTTATACAGCTGTATCAATTTCATCACCTATTGTTATGCTAAAAACTATAGTCACTCAGTTTGAATTATGAAAACTCTGTATTTCAGGAACACTTGAGTAATGAATTTGGATGGCATCTTGTGTTGAAAACAATTGTGTATTCGTCTGTTGTGTTTCTGCTAACCTTGCCAGTGAAATAACCAACTGCCCTTTGCTTCAGAGAATCTTTTCAAGGATATTTGTAGAGCAAACAGCCTTGGGAGACAGAGATAGTGTCTCCCTCTGGAGTGAAAGTCAGGCCTGCTTATTTCTCATTAAAAAAGATTCAGTTTCCCTAAACTCAGGATTCTTCTCCTATAAGAGAACCATGTGTGTGTGACTGTCACCTGGCTTTCTCTGAATTACCCTGTGAGAACTGGGGCTTGGGAGAACTGGCACAAAAATGCTGATGCTCTGGCTACTGCTTGTATTAATTTTCTATTGCTGCTATTAAAAAATTACCTCAGAATTAGTGGCTTATAACAACACATATTTATGGGGCGCCTGGGTGGCTCTGTCAGTTAAGCCTCTGACTCTTGATCTCAGCTCAGGTCTTGATCTCAGGGTTGTGAGTTCAAGCCCTGCATTGGAAAACAACAGCACATATGTATTATCTTACAGTTCTGGGGGTCAGAAGACCAACACAGCTCTCACTGGGCTAAAATCAAGGTGTTGGCAGGGCTGTGTTCCTTTTGGACCTTCCTTCTGGATGTTCCAGGGAAGAATTCATTTCTTTGCCTTTTCCAGCTTCTAAAGGCTGACACTTTGTTCCTTGGCTCATGGCCCCCTTCCTCCATCTTGAGAGCCAGCAAGGTAGCATCTCCCTGGCCTTGATTTCATCCTCACATCTCTTCCTCTGACCCCAGCCAGGAAAGTTTCTCAAGGATTCATGTGATTAGAACAGGCCCTCCTGACCATCCAGGAGAGCCCACCCTACCCCCACCCAAGGTCTCTGAGCCAGTAGTCACTTACCTACCAGTATCCATGAAACCGACAGGATAACTTGTTAGCTTGCAAAGCAGAGTGAAACCTCAGGTTCTTGAAACTATGACTTTTCCTTTGGGAATTGAATTTAGACATTTTAGCAAACATATCTAAATATAACATAAAGAGAACTAAACAGAAGTCTCATTTTAGATACCCATGGCCTCTTTAATATTTCCATGTTTAGAAAGCAGATGTCCAAACTTCTCAGGCCACATGAACTAAATAAAACTATTAAACAAACTTGAAAACTATTCTGTAAGTCACTTGTTCTCAAGATGTAACATATGCAGGACTATCCTGGGATCGTGTCTAATAATCACATGTCTGTTGCAGCTCCATCTACCTGAAATTGTATTCTGGCTTTGACTGCAGAAATCTGAACATTTAACCAGTGCCCCAAATGGTCCTTGTTTTGAGATCCAGTTGTTTTTTTTTTTTTTTACCACCAGTTATTTTTGTTGCTCTAATAATTGAATTTATTTTTCCTTTATTGAAAAAGTATCTACTTTAAATGGAATTGTAGAATCTTGATAGCAAAGGTACATTCATTATTTATTCACTAAAGAAAATGCTTCATTCAAAATATTGAGGCCTTATAAGTGGTTAACCATATTTAGATGGCTCATCAATGACACGTTAAAGACCAGTGGAGGACACCATATTCAAAAGCTCCCCATGCCAGCTTGTTCTAACAGGCATTGTGTCTGTGGATAAAATAACTTCAGTTTAATTTATTCTGATTGCAATGGTTTATATTACATTTTACAGTGACAATTTGGAAAAGATCATGAATGTTCATTTGGGATGATAGAAACATTCATAGACAATATGATTGGATACAAATTAGTAGACTACTTCTGACTACTGTTCTTTTTTTTTCCTTAAAGATTTTATTTATTTATTTGAGAGAGAGAGATCGCAAGTAGGCAGAGAGGCAGGCAGAGAGAGAGGGGGAAGCAGGCTTCCTGCTGAGCAGAGAGCCCTATGCGGGACTCGATCCCAGGACCCTGAGATCATGACCTGAGCCGAAGGAAGAGGCTTAACCCACTGAGCCACCCAGGCACCCCCTGACTACTGTTCTTAAAGACACACACATACATCTATGCTAACAATGTACATGAGCAAGAAATCAAAGGAGTAAGAAATCATAGGCAATAAAATTAAGATGCCAAAATTGCAAAATTTCTTGCACAGATGGAAATGATGAAGCTTTCAGTCACTTCACCTCCACTTATTATTTGTAAGATTACATGTGGACATTCATCACTTTGGCTTGCCTGCTAACTTGTATCTGTTAAAGGAAACTTGAAGCTAATTAGGGAAAAAAAGTATTTTACATTACCTTTATGGGCTGTATGATGTGGAAAGAATGGTGGCTGTGTTGTCAAAGCATATATAACTATTAAGATTACTTTGTGGGGATGTTTTGGGGGAGACCAAATTCTATTAAAATAAAATATTTTCCCCAGGCTTGCTGTTCACCCAAGTAAGTGAATCTTCTAGTTTGCTAATTTAACTATATTAAAAGTTCCACTTTTTAAAATCATCCATTTCATAGGAAACTGGAATCTACTTATTCTCCAGCTAGAAGGCTGTTTTTTTTTAAATGAGTGTTCTTGTTCTGTCACTTCATTAAGTAATCAACACAAATTTTCAAAGCCATCTCTTTTTAGTCCAAGATTAAAATAGAAACCCATTTCATTTATTATACAATGCCATTGTCCTTGCCATGTACACTTATGTATGTCACAAGTTGGCGTATTTATTTGATATCTGACAACAAATCATAAGTGGTGCAAATATTTTCATTAATTTAATAAACACCGATGAGGTCCAGGGCACCCATAAATGTTTGTGAGGTTGTGGATTGTGTGACTTTAGGGGTACCATTCACGTCATATTTATAAGCGTGGTGCCCCTGGAGTTGTGCAGTGCACAACCTGCACAACTACATAAGGTGGCCCTGCATAATATGAAATGAGGCACTGTGATAGGTGCCAGCAATGAATATAAGGATAATGGCATCAAAGTAGTTTTTCTTTCAGAACTTACAGTTTAGTAAGGGAGACTGACAATTAAAGGAACCTGTTGTAAATCCCATGACAAAGTGCAGAGCCTTCTTTCTAGATAGCTGTCCAATTAAAATGGAAGAATAAATAAAGGTGAGCAGCTAAAGCTAGAACTTGTTCTGGGAACATTTCAAAGCATGGGATCTTAATCCAGATTTTTTTTTTCTATAGCTCCTCAGTATTAACATAAAATTTAATCATAAATACTTTGCTTGTGTAAATGAGATAGGTGCTCTTTTTAACATCCTCCCTGCTCATGGTAAAGCCATAGCTATTAAATAAAGCATGATTTTCTTGTATGTTCTCTCAGGCTCTACCCTGGTTCTGCCTCCTGATCTCACTAACCCCACTTGTTGTGTCTCCATTGTGTGCATAGTCAGTTTTTTATCGTGACCTTACCTGTTGGTCCATCCCTAATACTTCATGCTTCTAAGAGTTTATACATTTCCCAAGCCAAACTCAGTGTTCTTGGTACTCTAACCCACTTCCAAATCCTGTTTTTGTTTGTTTGTTTACGATTTTATTTGTCAGAAAGAGAGCAAGCACACACAAGCAGGGGGAGCTGTAGGCAGAGGGAGAAGCAGGTAGAGGAAGAAGCAGGTTCCCCACTGAGAAAGAAGCCAGATGCAGGACCCAATCCCAGGACCCGATCCCGGGACCCTAGGATCATGACCTGAACTGCTTACTTTCAATTTGAGTGTGATTTTTTTCTCTTAAAACCAAGTTTCTAGGTTTAAAATTGTTTTCTTATAAATGGAAGGTTCTTGAGAGCAGAAATTTTGATACATTTTGTTCAGACATACCTCTGGTGCCTAGAATAATGCTTAGCATTTGATGCCCATTATTTGCTAAGTGATTAGGTCTATGTGGGCCAATGACTGAAGACCTTCTGCTGGGACCTGCAGTCCAGCCTTTGATGACTTTTGTTTATGTGAGGTGCAGCTTGCTCAGTGTACTGTGGTACTCTTTGGGCTCCCAACGCAGAGCGCTGGTTCAGGTGCCAACATCCCTAAAGGTGGAGTCTAGGGAGGGCCCACAGCTCAACAGCGCCTCCCCGTGGTAATGAGTTCAACTGCAACTGAGTAACTCCCGCAGTCTCAGAAACTAAACACCAAATTCCCTTAAATTTCATCATGGCAGGAAGACTGCTCACAGAAATATCAACCAATAACTTAGGATCTCAATCCTCTTTTTCTTGCTCAGGCAGTTACATGAGAATACAGTATGCTTGAGATTCCCAGTGGGGGCAATATAGATTTTCTTCATGTTTTCGTGCTTGGCTAACAAACAGATCACAGTGCAACTCTGGTAAGATTTCTGGGAAAATGAATACATTATTTCGGGCAAGTTTTCCTCTCTGTGTGCCATTTTTTGCTGCACCTGTAAAATGGAATTCATGGCTGAAGTATATGAGCCCATTAAGCTGGGACACTTTCTGTTCTGAACGTGAAGCTGGAATCTGACTCAAGTGCAACAGCCACACAGTGCAGTAGGAATTCCTTGGGACCTTGATCCCAAACAGAGTGGCAGGGCTTTGTACATAACATAGCACTAATGTTATATAACCTCACAAAAGAAAGGCCTTGGTCAGGTCTGTAGAAAACTTCTGAAGACCTCTGTTTATATTGACTGCTATCTGAAGTCAATCCCTTATCCACCTCAATCCTCACCTTCACAACTGTTGGCAACAGCTGAGCCTCTTTGACGTAGGCAACACCAGAGCCTCAGACCTCTGTCCTGTGCCTATTTTCGTCCCTTGCTGGTCTCAGGAAATAGCACTTACCTGTTTGGGATGAGTATTTCTATGTATCACAGCTATCTTTAAACCTAGCTAATGTTACCACAAATGGCTCCAGAATCTGGTGACTCAGGCCAATACAGCTGGAGCAAATTTGGCAGACTTGGAAATTCTCCGCATAAAAAACAGTGTCACCTTCTTTTTCATGTCTTGTGTTTCTCATGATCACATCCAGAAAGTAATGACTATCACAGAGACATGCTCGAAAAAGTGTATATTTCTGAAGGAGACCTGGTATTGGGATATCATTCATTAACAAACTACGCTTACTACTGGCTTAAGAGGGCTGTTTTAAGAGAATTCTGGGAGAGGCATAATTCCTAAAGGCTTATGGTACCTGTTTGTATTCCTGCATTTCCTGGCCAGGAAAGCACTCCTAACATATACTTCCAGATTACACTTAAAGATGAATTACCGTTACATATGGCTATTTAAGCTGACTGTTGTGGCCTGAATGTTCTGTCCTCCCCAGTTCATATGCTAAAGCCCTAAGACCCCATTGTGGCTATAGTAGGAGATGGAACCCTAAGGAAGTAATCAAAATTAACTGAGGTCATAAGGGTAAGGCCCTGATTTTAGAGGATAAAAAGATATACCAGAAAGCTTGGTCTCTTTCTCTTTTTTTTCTGTGTACACATATCAAGGAGAGGCCATGTGAGGAAATAGTGAGAAGGTAGCCTTCTCTAAGGCAGGCAGAGCGCTCTCACTGGAAACTGATCATGACTTGATTTTGGATTTTAGCCTCCAGAACTGTGAAAAAATTAATTCCTGTTGTTGAAGCCACCCAGTCTGTGGTATTTTGTTATGGCAGCCCAAGCAGCCTACACTGACACAGATTGTAAATAATAGAACCTGGGACATATGTTGCCATGGAAATATATACCTTTATTTGTGTCTTCTGTTCATAACTTAGTAAAGCATGAACAACACTTAAATACAAGCTCTAGAAACGTAACTTTTCACCAAAAATCATATGTTTAAATTGAGTTCTTATCTTTGCAATTATTTTCTTCTGTGTGAAATTCAGACAGAGAAGTTCACAGGAAGAAAGTCATTGTCAAATTGGAATTCTAAGTCAACTTCAAACTGAGATTTTTATTTGAGATATGATAAAATTTTAAATGAGGAACAAATGCATAAAAAGGGGGATTTAAAAATGCTAATAAAGAAATTGGAGTTATCAGACATTTTAAATTTAGGATTATGCAAATTAATAGTTTTTTATGTAGAAACTCGGGGTAATTACTAGACACAAGTCCCTTTAGTAATTAGAGATGCGATTTGTATTCTGAAAAATCGTAGGGTATGAAAAAAGGTTTTATTTTTTTTTATTTTTTTTTAAAGATTTTATTTATTTATTTGACAGAGAGAGATCACAAGTAGACAGAGAGGTAGGCAGAGAGAGAGGAGGAAGCAGGCTCCCTGCTGAGCAGAGAGCCCGATGCGGGACTCGATCCCAGGATCCTGAGATCATGACCTGAGCCGAAGGTAGCGGCTTAACCCACTGAGCCACCCAGGCGCCCGAAAAAAGGTTTTAGATCAAATATATTTGATTGTAACTATCAAATGAGATGTGTTCTTAAGTGCTATTCTAATGATTATCTTTTAAAATCTTAGATTTTCGTTACTTATGTATTAAGTGCTAAGTTAATATCTATTGGACGAGTGTGCAAGTCAGTAAGAATTAAAGGCACTCCAAGAATGTAATTTTTAAAGCTGTTGGGAACTTCCTAAAGCATTCTTTACTTTGACAGTTGGGGATGCTAAATGGAAAGTATTTTCTCTGTTAAAATAAGGTAATTTTTGACTTAAAAAAAAGCAATATTGAGGGGTGCCTGGGTGGCTCAGTGGGTTAAAGCCTCTGCCTTCGGCTCGGGTCATGATCCCGGGGTCCTGGGATCGAGCCCCGCAGTGGGCTGTCTGCTCTGCGGGGAGCCTGCTTCCCTCTCTCTCTTTGCCTCCCTCTCTGCCTACTTGTGATCTCTCTCTGTTAAAAATAATAATAATAATAATAAATCTTAAAAAAAAAGAAAGCAATATTGAAGGTTGAAGAAAGGCTGAACTACTTTGATTTTTTTTCAAAAGAATTTTTAAAATTGCACATTATCATCTTAATGGAAGTTTGGAGTACATAGGTTGTCAAATAAAAGTTCAACTAATTTTGGTAGATCCTATTAGGCTATGTAAAGAAGAGGGAGGGAGGGAGGGGAGGAGGAAATGAGAGATGGATAGGAAAATGGATGGATGAGTTGTTCTCATTTAAGGAAGAATTACATTGGCCATTTCTACAAAGAGTACCTCCTTTTGCTAAAACACTGTCAGGTGACCAAATATCTAGCACATTTTCTGTGACCTTAAGTGTTCTTGACTAAATTTCAGTCCCAGGTCTGTTAGCAACTCTTCTTTGGATATAGAAATCAACTTACCTGTGCCTCAGTAGTGTTGTAAGTAAGACAAAATGCTTACATAAGCTGGTACTTTCCCACCTTTAAAAATACAGAACTACCTTCCAGAATGTGATGGTCTGAAAAATTTAATGCAGTACTGTTTGGGTTTTATTATTGCAAGTTCAACAACAAAAAAATATTTTTGATACTTCCTCCAGTTTTCATTTATCATAAATGTAGGAAATAGACCAATAGTTACCTGAGACAGTCTCAAGTAATAATGTGGCAGTTACTTTCTAACTGGACTTACTAGGACTATAAGAACTTCACTTGTTTGAGAACAGCATATATAGAGAGAGACGTATGGAGCAACATGCATTTTATGTGTGTGTGTGTGTGTGTGTGTGTGTATCCCATTGCTTTCATTCTTCATAGTGAAAATTCTCTACAACATGTATATTATAAATCATTCCTTTGCTTGATATAGAATTAGGCAGTAGCTGCAATTAGTTCAAAGATGTGTATCAGAATTTGATGATAATGAAGGAATAATAATATCAACAGACCATATACTATGCCAGAGTATCAATATGTTTTTGCAAATATCTACCTACTTAGTTTCATGTTATATTTGGGTGTGAGCTGGAAGAGGAAATTATTCAACTTAATTTCCATATTGGCATAGTAAATGTGTAAAATCCCACTGGCAGAACAGTAATGAAATTTGGCATCACATTTTACCTCAATTTTGAATGTGAATTTAACTTCAAGATGTGGCTTTAGGTGAGCTGAAAAGAAACATAGTGAGAGAAAAATGTGTTTCAAAACTTAAATAAAAAAAATAACTTGTAGACAGAATAACCACCCTCTCAGAGACACCTACTTCCTTATTCTCTCCCCCCCCTCCAACTTGTGACTATGCTATGCTGCATGGCAAAATGGAATCAAAGTTGCAGATTCAACTAAGTTTGTTAATCAGATGACCTTAAAAGCTTTGTCTTGGGTTGTCCAGGTGGGCCTAATGTAATCAGAAGATATTGGCCTGCAGAAAAGAAGGTCAGAGGAGGTGGGTCTACGGAAGAGAGCAGGGGGATGTACTGAGAGGATTTGAACCCCATTGCTGGCTGAAACAACTACTTACTTTGTAATTTCATCTCATATATAAAATTAAGATTTTTTTACTTTATCTCTAATCACATTGTATCATTTGAAGTCTCATTCTATCATTCAGGATTGTGTTTACAAGATTCTTAATTGTTGAGGCATGAGGTGGAAATCTGTCCATTTTTATTGCTTTGTACTATTCACTGAATGTATGTCACAATTTATTTAAGCATTATACATAGATATATTTATTATTATTATTATTATTATTATTATTTGATGCAAAAAGCTTTATTGTTTCCATCTGGTCCTCGGGGTGGGAGAGGACTCCTGGGTGGTTGAAAAGCTACCTAGTGGCTTCAGGGAGAGGCTCAGGGCACAAGCCTTGGCACCAGCATGATGCCAGAGGAGTCCCTCAAAGACTGCTGAGCTTCAGAGGCTCCTGGTGGTGCTCGAGGGTGAGCCTCTCAAAGAGATACTCTCCAAGCCCAGCCTGGGGGCCGGCCAGCCTGCGGAGGTGAGTCAGCTGGTTGCCATCTTCTTGATGAGTTTCCCCTCCTCATGCAGGAAGTGGTTCTCCGGGAAATCACAGGGCTGGGGGTCTGTGCGGGCGGAACTCAGGGCATGCAGACCCAAACAGGCCTGGTTCTGGTTCTTCTCCAAAACCAGGGCAGCTTCCCTGGCATCCACGGTTTTACTACACTCCTGGGACGGCTCCTGCACGTCCTGGAAGAGGGCGCCGCTGGGCTGGTTTTGCATGTTCAGGAGATGCTGGGCACCCTGGGGTTTCTCCTGAGCCAACTAGCCTAAGATATGTCCCACACCTTCCAGAGTCACATCTTCCAGGTGGAAATAGAAGCCCAGAAAGAGGTAGGTGTAGGAGGCCCACAGATGCACGTTGACCAGGCAGTTGACTGTGGCCTCCCCACTGGGGGCATACTACTGAGGAATGTGGGAGCTGGGGGCACCTGGGTGGCTCAGTCGTTAAGAGTCTGACTTCTGCTCAAGTCATGATCTCAGGGTCCTCCGACGGAGCCCTGCATGGCACTCCCTTTTCAGCGGGAAGCTTGATCTCCTTGTCCCACTCCCCATGCTCGTGTTCCCTCTTTCGCTGTGTCTCTCTGCCAAGTAAGTAAAATAAAATATAAAAAAAAAAACCACACAAATGAATGTGGGAGCTCATGGTTGATCAGTGATAAGGAGTTAAGCTCAAAATTGGGTGTTGGCTGGTCCTGGAGGCAGAGGGTGGCCAAGAAGATGGCTCCAAAGGTTGTATCTTGATAAAAGGTTGTAAGGTGGTTGAAGGCTGGTAGAAGGGTCCATCCAAACACTGCTGGAACAAAAGACAGACCTCCCAACTGCTGGGCACACTGCCTGTGCATTCCACTTTTGATGGGCATTTGTGGTGTCTTCTATTGGAGTCTGTTGCAGCGCTTCTGTGTTATGTGTTTTCATCAATTTTTATTTAAATTCCAGTTAACATATAGTGTCATATTAGTTTCAGGTGTAGGATTTAGTGATTCATTACTTAAATACATGAACTGCTCATCACAGCAAGTGCCCTTATTAATACCCATCATCCATTTAACCCATTCCCCCACCCATGGATATATATTTGCCTGTAGAATAGTAATCTTGCTTAAGTTTTTGGATATTTGTCATTAGGTTCTAAAATTTCCCTTCTCCAATATTTCTCTACTCTCATTCAGGGACAGCTAAGTGTAAGTTAGACCTTGTCGTTGTAGCTCTGTGCCTCCTCTGTATTTTCCATCCATTTTGTCTGTTTTTGGCTGAATTATCAGTAATTTTTTTAGTAGTTCTATCTTCAGTTGTATCTATCTACTATTAAAACTATACACTGCATTTTTATTCCATTTACTTACAATGTTTCCAATATCTACTTCGCCATCACTTTCTATTTTTTTACTTTTTTAAAAAGATTTTATTTATTTATTTGACAGAGAAAGATCACAAGTAGGCGGAGAGGCAGGCAGAGAGAGAGGAGGAAGCAGGCTCCCCAGTGAGCAGAGAGCCCGATGCGGAGCTCGATCCCAGGACCCTGGGATCATGACCTGAGCCGAAGGCAGAGGCTTTAACCCACTGAGCCACCCAGGCACCCCAGTCCATCAATTTTTAGAATCCTCTTTTTCCATCCATATTTTCCAGCTAGGATTTCATTTCTACTACGAATATGGAGCTCCAATTAATTTCAATAGCTGAAATTTCTCTGATTTGGTTTGTGCTATTTATTAATTCAGATTATTCTCACTTATGTCATATTTTCCTATCTGTGTGTATGATCTAGACATTAATTTTTTAAAAATTTATTTGTCATACTTGTCCCTAAAGATTAAAATACAAAAAGAGGAGGTAATTTATCAAAATACAGCATATTTTTTCATATATCCACAAAAATAAATTCCTGTGAACATTTTTTTTTAATGTGAATACAGTTTATTCATTTGGGGCGATGTCAGTTGCTAATTGGCTGTAACCACACTCCTTGCCATGGGATAAACAGCCTTATAAATGTTCTTCTTATACACTCTTTTAGATCAAATAAGCTTTGTAATTATAATAAACTTAATTTTTTTAGAATACTTTTAGGTTCACAGCGAAATTGAACAGAAAGTACAGAGAATTCCCACATACCCTCTATCCCCACAGATGCACATCCTCCCCAAGTCATCATCTCATTTGTTAGAATTGATGAACCTACACTGATACAGCATTATCACCCCAAAGTCTATGCTTTACATCAGGGTTCAGTTTTAATATTGTACAGTCTGTGGATTTTAACAAACATGTTATCTACCATCCTAGTATTCTATAGAATACTTTCATTGTCAAAAAACCCCTCTGTAAACATCCATGTGTAGGTTTTCATATGGACACAAGTTTTTAGTTCATTTGGGTAAATACCAAGGAGCATACTGATTTTATGTAATTTTATCAGAAACTGACAAACTGTCTTTTAAAGTGGCTGTATAATTTTGCCTTCCCACCAGCACTGTATGAGAATCCTGTTGTTCCACATCCTTGCCAGCATCTGGTGTCAGTGATCTGGATTTTGGCCATTCTTGTAGATGTGTAGTGCTATCTCGTTTTTATTTACATTTCCCTTATTTATAGATGTGGAGCACCTATTCATAGGTTTATTTGTTATCTGTGTATCTTCAGTGAGGTGTCTCTTAAGGTCTTTGGCCTACTTTTCGTTTGACTTTTTTACTTAGTGTTGAGTTCTAAAAGTGCCTTGTATATTTTTAGATAAAAGTAATTTATCAGATGTGTCTTGCACAAATACTTTTCCTAGTCTGGATTCTCTTCTCATTCTCTTGATATTGTCTTTTGAAGAACAGAACTTTTTAATTTTAACGAAGTCCAGTTTATTCTTTCCTTCATGGATCATGCCTTTGGTGATAGATCTAAGAAGTCCTCACCACACTCAACATTGTCTGGGTTTTCACCTGTTTCCTTTTCGAAGTTTTTCATTTTACATTTAGGTATGTGGTCCATTTTGAGTTAATTTTTGCAAACTGTCTAAGGTGTGTGTGTTTAGATTTTTCCCCTGAGCATGTGAATATCCAGCATCATTTTTCTATGTGTGGCCTCCTGTCAAGCATTAGGAAATGAGTCCTCTGTTACTATCATCTGGGAAAGATTGTAGAAAATAGGCACAACTTCTTCCTTAAATGTACACTTGAACAGTGAACCTATCTAGGCTTGATGCATTCTGTTATTGATCCAATATATTTAATAAATATGGGCCTATTCAGATTGTCTTTTTCTTCTTGTGTGGATAACATAACTTCAGTTCAATTCTTTTCTTGTATGAATTTTGGAATATTGCTTCTCTCAAAGAAGTAATATGTTTTATTTAGATTATAAAAATTGAGAATATAGAGATATTTATAATATTATTTGATTATCCTTTTATGTCCATGGAATCTCTGGTGAGGTCTTATCCTTCGTGTTTTATGTCAGTAATTTGTGTCCTCTTTTTTTATTATTTTATTGGTTGTTATGGCTTAGGTGTATCAGTTTTACTGAAAGTTTTGCAGAACCAGCTTTTGGTTTTGTTGTTTTTCTTTATTGGTTTCTTTTTTCATTGGTTGCTGCTCTAATTCATATTATTGATTTTTTTTTTAGTTTTTATTTAAATTCCAGTTAACACAGAGTGTAATATTAGTTTCAGGTGTACAATTTAGTGATACAGTACTTCCTTACAACACCCAACACTCATCATGACAAGTGCCCTCCTTAATCCCCCTCACCTATTTACCCCATCCCCCACCCTTCTCCCCTCTGGTAATCATCAGTTTGTTCTCCACAGTTCAGAGTTTGTTTCTTGATTTTTCTCTTTCTCCCTATGCCCCCATGATCTTTTGTTTTGTTTCTTAAATTCCACATATGAGTGAAATCATGTGCTATTTGTCTTTCTCTGACTTACTTCATTTAGCTTAATACTCCATAGCTCCATCCATGTCGTTTTTTGATGGCTGAGTAATATTCCATTGCACATACCACATCTTCTTTATCCATTCATCAGTTGATAGATATGTGTGCTCTTCCCATAATTTGGCTACTGTTGATAATGCTGCTGTAAACATCAGAGTGCATGTATCCCTTTGAATTTGTATCTTTGTATTCTTTGGATAAATACCTAGTACTGCAATTCCTGAGTGGTAGGGTATTCTATTTCTAACTTTTTGAAGAACCTCCAACCTGTTTTCCAGATTGGCTGCACCAATTTGCATTCCCACGCACAGTGTAAGAGGATTCCCTTTTTCTGCATCATCACCAACACCTTTTGTTTCCTTTGTTGTGAATTTTAACCATTCTGATTGATATGAGGTCATATATCATTGCAGTCTTGTTTGCATTTCCCTGATGATAAGTTATGATGAACATTTTCTCGTGTGTCTGTTGGTCATCTGAATGTGTTTGGGAAAGTGTTTATTCATGTCTTCTGCCCATTTTTTTTTATTTTTTATAAACAAATTTTTATCCCCAGGGGTACATGTCTGTGAATCGCCAGGTTTACACACTTCACAGCACTAACCATAGCACATACCCTCCCCAATGTCCATTACCCCACCCCCCTTTCCCGACCCCCTCCCCCCCGCATCCCTCAGTTTGTTTTGTGAGATTAAGAGTCACTTATGGTTTGTCTCCCTCCCAATCCCATCTTGTTTCTTTTCTTCTTTTTCTGCCCCCCTAGTCCCCCATGTTGCATCTCCACTTCCTCATATCAGGGATATCATATGATAGTTGTCTTTCTCTGATTGACTTATTTCACTAAGC
>PISX010019590.1:0-37772 GCA_004024625.1 Mellivora capensis | reverse complement strand
CCCCCCTGCCCCGCAGCCGGCCACACTGGCTGTTTTAACTACCATCCCAGTGTGTACTACGTTACTTCTTTTCTTTATGGTGTGTCTCCCCCGCTAAGAATGTAATCCCCATGTCAACAGAGGCTTCTGTCCGTCCGTTTTCTGCTCTGTCCCTGGGGCCTCGAGTAGTTAATGGTGCAGTAAGTACTCCGTAAGATATTGGTAGAATCGTTTAATTTAGCTGTCTTATTCTATAGATGAGGAACTCAGTCTACATAGATAATAGAACTTTTTAAAAGTTTTTTAGCGTGGCATTCCCTGGACCTAGGTTTCCTGAGTTCTAGTTCGTGTCATATACAGCACCATATGCTTTGGGTGGAAAAACGTGGGGTTTTTGGTAAGTGAGTTTAACCAAAGCCCTTTCTAGCTATACAGAAGGGTAATTATTAAAAATGACTTTAATGCCAAATAGTTCATTATCCAAAGCAGCACAAACGGTGGGCTGGCCCCAGTTGTCTGAGTCAGGTATTTTCCTTTCCGTAGTATTTAGGAGTTGTGTCTTCCCTTTCCAGACATGCACATGATGGTGTCCAGGCCGGAACAGTGGGTCAAACCGATGGCCGTAGCGGGAGCCAATCAGTACACCTTTCATCTTGAGGCTACTGAGAACCCAGGGGCTTTGATTAAAGACATTCGAGAGAATGGGATGAAGGTGAGAGGTCAGCAGTGACAGTAATGTTCTCTACTTTCGCTGCCCGTGTGGAAGTTTGGGTGGAAGACAGGAAGTGATCGGCGGACAAGACCAGACTGAGGCAGCTGTTCTTCAGCTGAGAAACCAGTGTTTGAGTATAACTTGTTTGGTAGACAGGATGTCTAGATTCCGCTCACGTTTCCTGAAGGTGACTGCCTCTTAGAAACACTTACATTTGGGTAGCCTTGTTGACTTTAAAAAAAGTACTTCTAATCTGAATAATTTATGCATTCCAGGTCTGTGTCTGTTCCGTTCTCTAAGAATAGATATTTCTACTGGGTCTGAAGTACCACAATTATATAATATATAAATAATTGCTAATGTGATGTAGCAAATTTGTCTCTGTTACAGGTTGGCCTTGCCATCAAACCGGGAACTACAGTTGAGTATTTGGCACCATGGGCTAATCAGATAGATATGGCCTTGGTTATGACAGTGGAACCTGGGTTTGGAGGGCAGAAATTCATGGAAGATATGATGCCAAAGGTAAAAAACTATTTCATTTGGGGGTGAGGCTTTTATTGTGTGTGCTCATCCAGTAAGCGTACATTGAGCCACTTGTGTACTTACACCTGTCTCGCTCTGAAGGTGATGTGGGAGGGACGCCTACACGTCACTGTAATACGGTGTGACAGATGCTGTAAAAGATGGAGGTTTGGAAATGAGGAAAAAAAATTAACAACTTAATCTTGAAATTTTCTTTCAAAGCTATTATCTCTGTAGCCTTCAGACCTTTTGGGAGATCTCTTTTCATTGCGTATTGAGGGGTTTGTGTTTGTCTTGTTGGCATGGGGTATATTCTCTGCAAAGGCATGACAAATTGAATGCTGTTTTCCAAACAGAACGAGCCTTGCTTTTATGAAACTGAATTTGTTTCAGTATGTGAAAAAGGAAAGTATCCCCCATTGTAGTTTGTATTCATAAAAAGTTATCTGTGTGATGGGGTGCCTGGCTAAGCATGCAGCTCTTGATCTCTGGGTCCTGAGTTTGAGCCCCACATTGGGTATAGAGAGCACTTAAAATAAGTAAATAAGTAAGTAAAAACAAATAAATAAACATTGTGTGAGATATTTGGAGTTACGTTGCACCAGCTGATGATGGCTCTTTGATTTTTTGTTTATTTGGTTTTGTTTATTTCCCCCGCCACGTATCCACCATAGGAGTCACTTATTTTTTCGTGTATATCTAGGTTCATTGGTTGAGGACCCAGTTCCCATCCTTGGATATAGAAGTCGATGGTGGAGTAGGCCCTGACACTATCCATAAATGTGCAGAGGTGAGACTGCTCCTCAGCTGTGACCCAGACCAGTTTCCTTTCAAGTGTGTCTAGTAGGACATTGTCTTGTGCGCCAAGAGATTTCCCCTTCATTTCCTAAATTGCCTTTCTTTCTGGGAAGAGCATTTCTTATTCAAATGTAAGACTATGAAAATGAAGAGCAGTAAGTGATATATTCTCAACTATATGTTCACTAAAAATTAAGTCCCAGCTATTTGAGTACTGCTGAAGGAAGTTTTTTGTTTTTTTGTTTCTGTTTTTTTTGTTGTTGTTGTTGTTTTTCGTTGTTGTTTTTTAAAGAATATGCTTAATGCCAGCCTTTCGGAAATTATTAAGTTCTAGGACTTGAAGTAAGGCATTTTTCCAAAACACGGAAAGAAAACATACCTGCTTATGACGTGAAAAGATGGTTATTTTGTGTAACTGAGGTGTATTAGTTACTAGTTTGTCCCTTGCAAGAACTGACTAGAGCTGTTTCTGATGGAAATCTAGGACTGATTTCTGGATGCCTGTGGTCCTCTATGTAGAGATGGGATGAGTTTTCCCAAGTAACTAGCTAAGCCGAGTTAGGCCCTGAGTTTCATGAGAGGGTGCCAGCCCCGTGATCTCAGGGTTGTGAGATCAAGCCCCGAGTTGGGCTCCACGCTCAGTGTGGAGTCTTCTTCTTTTTTTTTTTTTTTAAGGTTTTATTTATGTATTTGACAGATGGAGATCACAAGTAGGCAGAGAGGCAGGCAGAGAGAGAGGGGAAGCAGGCTCCCCGCTGAGCAGAGAGCCTGATGAGGGGCTCGATCCCAGGACCCTGAGATCATGACCTGAGCCGAATACAGAGGCTTAACCCTCTGAGCCACCCAGGCTCCCCCCAGTGTGGAGTCTTCTTGAGATTCTCTCTCTCCCTCTGCCCCTCCTGCTCGTGTTCTCTCTTTAAAAAATAAATCCTTAAAAATATGTGGGGGGACGCCTGGGTGGCTCAGTTGGTTAAGCAGCTGCCTTCAGCTCAGGTCATGATCCCAGCGTCCTGGGGTCGAGTACCACATCGGGCTCCTTGCTCGGCAGGGAGCCTGCTTCTCCCTCTGCCTCACCTGCCACTCTGTCTGCCTGTGCTCGCTCTCTCTCCCCCCCTCTCTCTCTGACAAATAAATTAAAAAAAAATATGGGGGTGGGGTGCCAGCCCTTCCGGTAATACTGCGGGCCATTAAAGTTTATATGGCCCATTTTTGTTAAGACATGCTCTAATCTGCACTTTCAGTGTTTTGTATAAATGCCATACTTTTCTGCGTGGTACTTCTCAAAAGCTTGGCTATGAGATATTTACGAAAGAGGAGTGGACAAAACAATCAGCATATATCCTTTGACCACTTTTTATTGAACTGTGCTTTTGCCGCTGGGCTTTTCCTGCTCACATGTCAAGCTGTAACCCTATAAAACTAATGTTTGTTTTCATTTTTATGAGAATTGTCATTGCAGATGCAGTGTGCTGTATCACAGAGTGACAGTGTCTCCTGGGAGGAGTTTTCCTCCCTTCCAGGGCCTCTCCCAGTAGCTTCCTGGTACTTTGTTCTGGTAGCAGATCACAGGACAGATTGGGTTTCCCTCCTCGAGTCAAATCCAGGGAGCTCAGAACTAAACTTGGACTTACCTTACTTGCTTTTCTCTGTGATTTCTTGGCTTCCACATTAAGAAGTATCTCGAAAATCTTTCTTAAACCCTTCAAAGCCTTTCTGGGATGCAGTGAAGCATGCATTAAAACGTGTTTCATTCTTTCTGACATCAAAATGGGAAAATTTAATGTTGCCATTTTTTATAGTTTCACATTTTAGCAGTAATTGTCTACCAATTCATATACTGTTGACTCTTGAAGAACATGGGTCTGAACTGCATGGGTCCTTTTTTACAGTATTGTGTTTTCCTTATCATTTTTCTGAACATTTTCTTTTCTTTAGCTTACTTTATTATAAGAATATAGTACATAATACATGTAACTTACAAAGTATTTATGAATCAGCTGTTTATGTTATTGGTAAGGCTTCCAGTTAACAGGAGGCGAATAGTAGTTAGATTTGGGGGAGTCAAAAGTTACACGTGGATTTCTGACTACAAGGGGGGTCAGTATCCCTGACCCCTGCATCGTTCGAGGGTCAACTACATAAAGATTAAAAGATACTTTGTTTTTTTAATAGCTGGGTCAGCATTGGCATATTTTGGAGAAACCTTAATAGACTTAAGGATTAAAGGTTTTTACAGCTTTTTCTAAATACTAGCAAAGATGCAACAATGTTGCTTATTTTAAAGGTGGTCACAAGTCTGTGATTTCATAAACCCACTTAAAAATAACTTGGTATCTTCACTTGGTGAGTATTTCAACTTTATCTTCATTGAACTAGATTGCTTAAGTCTGTTCATCTCAAGGTAGCTTTCGTATGTTCAAGTGCTGACAGTGCAAGGATAGAAACTCTAGTCCAGAAATTCTGTTTTAAGCCTCTCTGCATCTTCCTTTGAAGCATAACGTGAATGTTTACTTCTTCCAGGCAGGAGCTAACATGATTGTGTCTGGCAGTGCCATTATGAGGAGCGATGACCCCAGATCTGTGATCAACCTGTTAAGAAATGTTTGCTCAGAAGCTGCTCAGAAACGTTCTCTTGATCGATGAAACCACAAGGAGTCCAGTGTTTATGCTCATGAATTCTTTTTACTGGAAGACAAGAATATTGACTATCAAATCCTATCACAGTTGAAGCAGTGCTGTTTTTCTGAGCAGCTGTTCATTCCAGTGACTAAAATCTATTCTTCAGAACGTTCCAAGAGGTTAGAAATTGGTGTGTATAACTACCTTTTTAGTGATGGAATTTAAAGATTAGTGTGGTAAAATACCATTTTTACTGGGAGACTAGGTTTTTATAAAGTAAAAATACAGCTGTATTAAGGTTATAAACAGAAGTGTGTCTTAAAGCCTAATGAAGGTGTACTAGCTACTATGAAAAAAAATGGTTTTTTCTGCATTTTAAATCTTCTCATTTCTTGGTTCTCCAAAGCAAAGCAAGTCCTTATTCCTGTTTCGTGTTATTTTGATCTGTCTGTGCGCATGACAACATGAGTAGAATGGAACTTGTGAAAAATCCAAGTTTGAATCTGGTTAGGATGGCACACTGTATTCTTGCTTCTTTAACATCTGTTTTTTACTCTGCACCTTATATTTGATGCATTAAAAACTGTAAAAACAGTGTATGAAGCCCAGGGATTTCAGGTGGACTGTTCTAAAATTTCAAGTATAGATTTTATCAAGTTGTTTTCTTTGTCAGCTCTGCTGGAGGAGCAAGTTATACAGTGAGCCCACCCATTCCTTTTCTTACCATAATCTTGTGCTAGCTTCGAGCAGAAAGGAAAGGAAAACTTCTGTTTGGAAGCACTATTGAGTTGAATCTGGACTCTTATCCTTTCCAACTATTTGACTTATTTGACTTTAGCAAATCAAATCAACCAGTCTCTTTGAGTATCTGTTAACTGATTTATACATTGAACATAATTATAATAACCATGAAGGTTGTGTTGAGCATTAAAAGAGATCATATGCTATCTGTAAAACTTCTGCTACTATTCCCAGAATTACAGGATAGTAGAATTGATGCTCAATACAAAGTAGCTTTCATTTATGTTTTGTAGCCTATAAAGTCCTTCAGTATCAGCTCATTAAATGCATAAATCAGTCTTAAGAGTAGTAGAACAGGTACTTTTGTCCCCATTTAAAAAATGAAGATACTAGAGCTCAGCAACAGGTTGGTCCCATGGAAAGAACCCAGTGGGGCACAGGAGTTCTGGGGTTGCATTTTTTTTTTTTTTCCAAATGGAGCCCTTGGGAGGTAGATAGGCAAAGGAAGCCTCTTTTATGTAACATTGTCTTATTTGCAGTCTAATTTTATGCTAAAGCAGAACCAGATGGCTGAGGATATTCTGGATACTATGGATTTGACCCCAAGGATATATATTGTATTAATCCCGCAAAGATGAGGTAGGCCAAAAGATGACAAGGTACAGAGTTAATCCGTAAACTAAATACTTAGAAACTGTGTCCCAGATTATACTTTGACCACAAATATGTTATCTGTTACTTCATTCTTGCCAATACTCTTGCTATATAATACGTATGGCAGGAAATAAACAGGCGACTAGTGTCATTAAACTTCTTTAGGCTACTCTGAGTTTTAAGAAATAAGGTTTGAAAAATGATAACATTAACACTTTAGCATGAGAGCTTGCTTGTTTTTTTCTATCCTACAAGGTAAAAATTTGTCCTTTTATTTTGACTTGGGAAAGGTTTGTGCCGTGAATAGGTGGCGTTTAATCAAATCAGACCACACGAGGCATATAGAAATAACTTTAATTAAAAAACTTACATAGAAGATTATAATGTCAGACATGACAAAGATTTGAGCTTATTTGCCTAGACAACTTGGGTTTGTCTGGCTGTTTCCTTTTTTAAAAATAAATGTACAGTAAAACTACAGCAAAAATTTGTCAGTATTGAATTTGCATTTTTTTTTCCTTCCTTAAAGGGACTAGTATAATTTCCAATCCCTAACAAAAAACTTAGTGTCAAATCCCCCCAGACTAAGCCAGATGGCCAGGATTGTCAGTTCTATGGGTATTATAACTTGAATAACCTTTTTTTTTAAATATGAGAGAAATTGCCTCAGCTTTTACATAGAGAAAGTTATGTGATAGCTTCAAAAGGAACTTTCCTTAACGTACACTCCTGTATTCAGTATTGAAGTGTTATCCTTTGAAAAAATTTTCTCACTCTAGGATACAAGGAAGAATAGATGCTTGAGTGACCTAGAGTAAGAATAACCAAATTAACTAGAAATACAACAGTTTTTTATACTGATAGGACTTCCCTGTTGCTTCTTTTAAGTTGGTGTCTTCTCTCGAGATACATAAAATAGATAAAATTCAGGTTTTAAAAGAGACCAATATTTAACTCTACTTTGCTTGTCTTAATCTGTTAGGAGCGAATGGAAAGTAACCCTTAGTCTAACAGATAACAGTGATTTTAGATAAAGGCATATTGTATTATCTTGTTTAGAAATTTCCATAAATAACTTCTATTGGTTAAACGTGTTTTTTAAAAAGTTATCTCCCCGTAGCCAAGACTTTTAGATATCCATTATCACTGGAACCTGTGCTTTGATGAGAGTACAGCTTACATTTCATGGGGTCGTGCATTTTCAAGTGGAGTGGTCACTGCCAGTGTTTTTTTAAAAATGATGTGTGTGTATATAGGTATGTATACTCTATACACACATACGTGTATACTATATTTCTGAGGTAATTTTAATGAATCACCCTACAAATTACATAGAAATGTACAGGAAAAAGAGTTGTCATTTGATGCACAGGTATATATGTATGTGTACATACATACATAAAGTCTTTGAAAAATCATTTACCCAGTAATGTGATTTAACAACAGATTGCAGCAGTTAATTTTTTGGTGCTTGTGATTTGCATCATAAATACAAAAGACTAGCACTTGTCTTGTAGGTGAAAAGCTAGTTATTCCTGTGGTTCAAGAAGGAAAAAGACCTACCTTGCCTGTTTTATAACAGCATAAAAGATTAATACATGCAGTACATGCTCTTACTCTGGAATTGTGACTGAAGGGGGTAAGGGCTGGAAAGCAGGGCTTTTTTTTTTTTTTTTTTTTTTCTCTCCCTGTTTTCCATTCACGTACATACTTTTTTAAACCTGTTCCCTGTCACCTATTTTTTTTAACATGAGTAAGTCCTAGACCAAAAGGTTTGTACTCTTCCATTTCGTCTGCCTGCCTTTTTGGATGGTGACTGTTCTCTGGTGCATTGGGACAGAAGATTTCACCACGGGAGGCTGGGCTCAAACTTTCACTGTGATCCTCCTTTTCATCCTGGCATAGTAAGGCTTCTGTGTCTTCGTCCTTCAGCGGAAAAGTCCGTCGTTCCCACCACAAAGACTGAAAGAGAGAACATTTTCAGTTTCAACTGATTTGTTTAAATTCACGTATCAAATGATCCTTAAATGTCAATTTTGTAATTCCTGTTTTGTTCTTTAGCGCATAAATGCACAAACTTTCATTTCGACCTGAATATCTAGCAACTCAAATGGGTCATTACTGGGAATTGCTTAGAGACCTTTGGGAATTAGGTTTTCACTGTGCCCTTCCACAAAGAGGAGACATTGCTGTAGGGCATCAGTTTTCATTTTCAGCATCGGAGCACGTTCAAAAAGCCCCTTTCAGTGTGTTTTGATCTCCTACTTTCGTGTCTTCATTTTTGGCCCATAATTATTACAGACACCTATTGACTCTTCCTTCCCCAAACTTTCTACGGCTTGCCGATTCATTTCTATAGTTTCTGCTCTCCATTCTAGATCTTGTTCTTCTTTTCCAATACCTACTTATGAAGAACGGTGCAAAAACGTATAGATGCTGTGTTAGAAAAACACTCCCCGTGAGGTAAGAACTGGATCTATGGGAGACAGGTAAAAATCTCCTAGAAAAAGAAGAGAAATAGCAGCTAACATTTACTGTGTCACAGCCAAGGTGCTGTTCTCGCTAATAGGTTGGTTTTGTAGTGAAACTTGGATAGAATTCCCACTTCAGAGAAGTGAGTATGTGAAACTAGATACTGACACGTTACAAGAAAAGATGAAAGTGTTTACTAGTGATAGAACCAGAACACTTGAATACATACCCTCTGATTTGTTACATAATAATTTGCAAAAGCACTTTCTACACACACAGCCTTTTAAAAAGTTAAAAGGCATTTAAAAGGAGGTTTAACTAGTTGTATATATTCCACTTACCCTGATTTCTTGACTTTCATTTAATGAAGGTGAGCCCTGTGCACCGAGATCCTGGCTCTCTGAAGAGAGCTCAGCAGGACTTCCAGCAGCACAGTGCTGGCCACCACTGAAGTCACTAGGGTATTCTTTCAAAAGCAAGTCCTGTCCTTCCACATTTTTACTGTAGGCTCTAGCAAGAAAATCAAGAAAATATTTGTTACTTCTTCAGGCCTTAACATTTTATGAACAACCCCAAGGTATCACTAAATCAATTTAATTTCGTAGCTTTTCTTTAAACAGTCCGGCTCAGAAGATTTTTAAAAACTTATCTGCTGATCTTCCTGATGTCATCTCAAAGACTTAAATAGTATCTTAGAAATAATACTTTATGAATTTGCCAAATTGTAGTAGTGGGTTTGAGTTTGGGGTTTGTTATTTTGTTTTTAAATGAGAAAGGACTGTTACTTGACTTCTACAGTCTTGCTGAGTTCCCAGAGTATTCTCTGGTACAATGTCATCCATGTAGGACTTGATTCATTCACATTTTCCTCTTTACTTCCAGAAAGTTGTATCTCTGGAATGTGGAGAAAGATGAGAACTGAGTCTAGTGTGTGTATGTTAAGACAGCTCTTGGAATAAGGACTTACAACAAATCTGGTATTTTGAGACCTAAACAGAAAAATGTGTTTTAAAAACACAGCTGAGGGGTGCCTGGCTCAGTCGGTGTAGCTTGTGGCTCTTGATCTCCGGGTTGTGAGTTCTAGCCCCGAGTTGGGTGTGGGGAGATTACTTAAAAATAAAGTCTTAAAAAAAAAAAAGGCAAAGAAAAATACAGCTGACTCTTGAATAACACAGGGGTTAGCACCAAACCTGCTATGCAGTCAAAAATTGCATGTAACTTTTGAGTCTCCCAAAACGTAACTACTAATAGCCTACTACTGTTCTCCAGGAAGCCTTACTGATAATGTAAACAAACAATTCACACATTTTGTATGTTATATTTATTATATACTATATTCTTACAATAAAGTAAGCTAGAATAAAAGAAATGTTCCACATTTATAGGACTTTACTATAAAAAGTCCGTGTATAAGTGGACCCATACGTTCAAACCTGTGTTCAGGGGTCACCTGTACTAAGTAAATGAGTCCCACACTAAATTTAGTGGACTACTAGACTTGAACATGATCTTGGTCTGTGAGTTTTGGCTATATTAAAACACAATCAAATGTAAATATAAAATACCATGGACTTTCTCAAATATATAATTACTAATTATGTTTTTAGGATTTCCTTTCCCCCAAAGTCATATTTTCAAAGTATTTTAGACCATCTGCTTTTTAGACTAGATAGGTTTCTTGGGAAAATTTTTTTAAGAATGTGTTTTTTAAGTGGTTTTGTTAAAATAGATCACCCAGATGCTAATCCCTAGTGTTAGGTCTGCTGTTAGAGTGTACTGAAATGACCTACTTTATTTAGGGAGGATTTTCACATTATTTGCGGAGTTAAATCTATTCCTCAGGCTAACAATTAGCATGAGAAAATAGTGGAGGAAAATCCAGAAATGCATTTCATCACTGTAATTAGCCAAATATATTTTGAATGTACTCAGTAAATGCTGTGTTTTGCTTCTAGTTATTCTTCATTTTTAGTGGTCTCTCTCATTAGTCATGCAGAATTTTTGTTGATTCTACATGGATTTCATGGTTTGGGGTTATAAACTGATAACACCTGCCTGCTGTTTCTTCTATGCCACTTGCTTTGTTCCCATAGTGACCATCTGGCTTGCTCTTTCTCTTCATATTTTTTGTGTCTTAGGGAGAAGACTTCATCAGAAAGATCTTCTACCTGGAATTAGAAGTAAAGTTTTTCTTTTATCAGAAACATTTTGAAATATGAGAACAGGTGTCGATTCCTCATCAAGAGAATATAGGAAGAAAATTATAAAGTAAATCTGAATTCAGAGAACAAGTGTTATGAGATGAGCTTCAAATTCCAAAATAGAGGGAGTTAACTTTTTTTTTCTTTTAGAACTTTTTCCCTAATCTGTTATGTTTGTAGACTTATCTAGATTACAGATAGGTTCACAGTGCTTTGCATTAAAAAATTCTTAATGCTTAATTCATTCAAAGGTTTATATTAGATTGCTCTTTATGGAATATACTGTTCTAGGAATGTTAATATCAAAGAAAAGTAAAACTGAGGAAAGAAAATTCATTTAACTAATGACTTATCTGGAATTCTAAGACTTTGGTGGTAGTAGTGTAAGAATCTGGGTTTCCTGGCTAGGCACATTCTAAACTAGGGAAGAGCACATTAAAGGAGGGAGGGCATTAAAAAGTTATTATTGGAGGTTGAAAAAAACAGTCAGTGGGGCTAGAAAGATTATGACAGAAAATGCCTTATATAATACTGCTACTGCAGAATATCACCTTCAAATTAGTCTGATTATTTGGTATCTCTCCATGAAATTGTTCTTGTCTCAATGCAAGTTTTACCCATACAGGCTCTCAATCCCTTTCCTGCAATTCTTAAACTCTGAAACAGTAAGTGTTCCTAATTCATTCAGTGACATAACCTGATCTGGCCAAATTCTAGAACTATTTTCCGAGAAACAATCTATTCTAGCCTCCCTCTATGTCTTATGTGATGTATCTGTCACATTCACATTACTTTCTCAAGTCCAAAGGTTTCCAAAATCAAAAGCCGTTTGCTCCCAACGTTTTGAATGTGGCATTGTAGGCTAAAATATTAAGACTAAATCTCTTCATGCAGGAAAATATGACTAATACTGGGAATTAATATATTTATGTAAATTCAGTATTTCAACAATTTATGTAAGCAAATGATTTGTGTTTTTACTACATTTCTTTATAAATTGTCTTTGCAAATTTGCACAAAAACGTTTTCCTTATGAAACTAATATCCTTAATGAATTTTGTTTTCATAAGTGAAAAAAAATCAGTATATGTTAAGGAGCTTATATATTTCACTGTAGTTCCTCAAATACCAAATTTAAGCAGGCTTCATAATATATAAAGTGCAATTATCCATAAGTGAAAGGCAACTTACCTCTTCACCTACATGGTATTCATCCAAAGGCTGAAGAACAGCCATCCTCCAGCTGTTGAAGATACAAACCAATTTCAGATTTTGTTAGCTAAGTGTAGCAATTATATTCTCTAAGCACAGCTAATGCAGTAATGTTTTCTTTTCTCAGGGCATCCATTAATTCAAATGGTTGTCTTTTTCATACTTTTTAAAGAGAACAATTTGTGTTATGAAAAAAAAGATTAGAAGGTTAGACTTTTGGCCTTAAACAGTCTCTTCTGCATAACTGCATTCTATACCTAAGAATGTACCAATTTTGAATTAAGTCAGTAGATGGTGATACAATGGCTTGGCAGGGAGGCGGGAGGATAGTGGGGGGAGGTTGGAGTATGGGGGTGGGAGGATGGGGAGAAAAGAGCTCTGATTTGAGCATTTGCCAGTTTGTGTGAAGACACCCATCATGGTCTCTCAGGTTTAACTACTGAACCACAGAATTCCTTTGTATTTAACCAACCAACCCAACCAGCCAGCTCCAGCCTTCCAAAGTAAATTGAAAAACATCACTGCTGCAGAACATCGTAACCACAAATGTTACTTCTTTTATGTAGAAGATCTCACCAGATTCTCTGTAAGATTTCTCATAATACCTCCTACAGTATTAAGAGCTTTTTTAAAATTTTTTTAAAAGATTGTATTTATTTATTTGAGAGCGAGAGAGAGAGAGCATGAGAAAGGGGCAGGGTCAGAGGGAGAAGCAGACTCCCTGCCCAGCAGGGAGTCCAATGCAGGACTTGATCCTGGGACTCCAGGATCATAACCTGAGCTGAAAGCAGTCCCTTAACCAACTGAGCCACCCAGGCACCTCTTAAGAGGTCTTAATACCTCAAAGTAATTAGGATTAAGAAAATTTGAAAATCAGCTAGAATAGAGATGGTAGGAATTACCATCAGTGAGCTTTTATCTCTGTAGTAGTTGTCAGTGAGCTTTTATCTCTGTTTTCAACCTCTTCTACTTCCTGCTGCCAGATTCATATTCTTAAAAAACTGCTTTCATCGTTGCTTGAAAAAAACAACTGACTAACTTCAGTGCCAGTAGGAAGCAGATCTGCGTATAGCATTCTGGGACCTCTATAATCTTGGTTCTAATTTCTTTTCTAGCCATAACTTAATCACGCTACATAAAATCTCTCTCCTATTTAGCCTTGCACACTTGTCTGTGTACCTTTTTGCAGTTTCCCTGTGTGAATAAACTATTCTTCATGATGTCTTCCCAGATCTTCCTACTAATCTGTTGCTAACTTGGCAACAATACCTCAAAATCTTAATTTTTGTTGTTTTGACAAGTGTTACTGTCTTATAATGTGAATATTCCTTGCAAAGGTAGTTGCTTTCTTTGAACTCTTTTTGCAATCTTGTGCAAAACTCCATTTTAAAGAGCAAGGATTATTTGTTGTTATACTTATTTACATCTCTAAAGTACCTTTTTGTGCCATATTTTATATATATATACAATGTAATAACTAAATATTACTATATAAAAGACTTAAGAGTGCAGAGTCAGTCAGTCTTAGGAATTCCTAGTTCTTCATAAAAAATGACAAAGTGATAATATATGGCACTTTTTTTCAGCATCAGTAATATAAAGGTTTCTTTCACCATTTTCCCTCCATGGTTTTACAAGTGGAAGAAGGGAGAGAAGAGCATCTTCCTTTAATTAATTAAAATTTTAACTTCAGTCTGAAAGTTTAAGTTTATTCAAGAAAAGGAAGAAAGAAAATAGAAAGATGTAAGTATACATACCTTGGAGTAAGTATTTCCTTGTATTGGAGTTTTTCTAACTTAGCTGGGGCAACTAATGACATGGGAATCACAATATTATCTATGTCGTAAGAGCTCTCACTTCTCAATCTCCGTCGTGCAGTATTCTGCAAAGTAGGGTCACAGTAGTTTTTATAAGATGCCCTCTTCTCATGAGGCATACTATACATGTTTTATAAATGTGTTAGGATAGGCCTGAGTATAAAATGTTAACAAAAACAAGAATACTGCCTGTCTTGTGTAAAACAGCAGTTATTTCTGGCAGGTATGCAGTGCACATTTGTGTCTGCATACATATAAACTTATTTATAAGACCATAAAAAATACGAATACCTTAAGTTTCAAAACACTTATCAAAGAAGGTTACCATAAAGTCCCCTAAATGTCAAGAAAATGACCGTCTAACAAACACACTTCCTTATTAGGAAAGATTATGAAAATATTTGGTGTGTTAACTTAGTAAAGATCATTTTTATAATTTTCATTTATGTGTTCCTGGTCCTTGAGCTTTACAGTTTTTCCTAAACCCTTTTGCCTTTTAACCTCTATTCTCTGACCAGATGATAAAAGCATAAGAACAATATGAGTGCTGGATTCTTACTAAGCTTCATGGTAAGGAGTAGGAACAGTTAACGATAGTTTTTCACATAGGAAAAAAAATGCCATAATCAAGGATTACTGAGTAATTAGCTCACTAGTTTAAAAAAAAAGTTTAATCAAATTTATTGTTACCTAATAAGATATTCCTAAGTAAGCCAATATGTGCTAGCAAAGTAAGGCTGTTGTTTATAGATTAACAAAATATTCTAGTTTATCAGCCAGTTTTAAGTCTATAAAGCAGTTTTAGAGTTCAATATGCAAAAAAACCTACTTGTGATGATGAATTCTGGGTTCTTGATATAACATTGACATTGGTAACAGCAGTAAAATTGCTATGGGATCCTGTTTCTGTGCGTTGAAAAGCAAATTCTTCAAATCTGGTTCTTTCTCCTGACATGGAAAGAACCATGGATAATGTCATACATTAACAGAACTGATAGGTATTAAAATTACTTTCCTACTTAGGTAACATAATTCCTTATGTTTGATTTTCTTTTTTAAAATTTATGTATCAAAAATTTTAAGGAAATGAAAAAAAAATCTTACCCACAGTTCTGTCACATTATTTCCACTTTCAGGGGACCTGGCAAGTTTTTATCCAGTACATCTCATTTTTAAAAATCTCATCCCTTCTCTTTACTCTGTTCATGTTTTCTGTAATGCCTATTATTTGGAAGTTAACCTCCAAAGACTTACCCCTGAATTTTTCTACTTTCTCATTTTCTTTTATCTTTGACTTTTTGTTCTGATTTCTGGGAGATATCCTTAACTTGATCTTCAGACCATTCTACTTGAGACTTTTTCTACTGAAAGTTCTTGGTCTGTCACTCATTTATACTGTCCTTATTTTATGGATGGAATTTCTCTTTTTCTCTCAAGATACTGATTAGAACTTTGTTACTATTCTTGGTATTTTCTGTTTCTTCCATGTTTCCTTTTTCCATTTGTTTTGATTCCCTATTTGTGAATATGTATTTATTTATTCACTTTACCACCCTTATTTTACTTCTGAACTTAAAAAGCATTTTCCTATGTAGTGTAAAATCTAATACCCAGTCCATATTTACATTTTTCTAGTTGCTAAAAAATGTCCTTTGTGGTTAGTAGATTCTTCAAATCAGGATCCATATACTGAAATTGGTTATTGTCTTTTAGGGTTCTTGCAGTCTGGAAGAGTTTGTTTTTCATGACATTTGTTAAGGTGTTCTGCATATTAGGGAGCTATCTAGTTAGCTCTTTGTAGTATAGCTTCTTACTAGTTCTCTTCCTGTATTTCCATCAAACTTGAAGTTAGATCAACTCAAGTGAAACATTTTATATCTTAGGTAATGTGAATTCATAATTGATTTTATTAGGAGAGACAAGTTTTTCAGTGTGTTGATACATAAACAGCCCTCAATTTACAATGGTTCAACTTAGGATTTTTCAACTTTATGATGGTCCAAAAGTGACAGGGCGTTTAGTCGAAATCATACCTTGAATTTTGACCTTTTTCTGGGCTAGCATTATGCAACAGGATACTCATGCTGGGCAGCAGCAACAAGCCACAGCTTCCAGTCAGCCATGTGATCACGAAGATAAATAATCAATACACTTGCAACCATTCTCTACCCATAAAACAATTCATACTGTTTCAGTACAGTAGTCAGTAAATTACATGAGGTATTCAACACGTTATTTTTTATTTTATTTATATGACAGAAATAGCATTGTAGAGTGACAGGGAGAGGGTGAGGGAGAAGCAGGCTCTCCACCAAGCAGGGAGCCCCAATGCGGGGCTTGATCCCAATGAGGACCTGAGCCAAAGGCAGCTGCTTAGCCAACTGAGTCACCCAGGTGCTTTATTTTAAAATAAACTTTGAGTTAGATGATTTTGCCCAACTTAGGTTAATGTAAGTGTTCTCTGCCCATTTAAGGCTAAGCTATGGGCGGTAGGTTAGTGTTATTAAATACTTTTTTGACTCAAGGTATTTTCAAGGTATCATGGGCTTATTGGAATGTCACCCTGTCGTAAGTCAAGAGAGGAAGATCTGTACGTGTATGTAAGTTCTTCAAAAGCTAAGGTGTGTCTTGGTTGTCTCTAAGATTGTGGTACTGAAAAGCACAATGCAATCTCTGGTTGTGGCTAGGAGTTAAATTTTGTGCCATACTAGATCATCAGGTAGTGATTATCAGGTAGTGACCTGGGCTGATACGGTGGCAGTTCTAGAGATATTAGTGATAAATATGTTAAATCCATTAAGTATAATTACAGACCAGTACATCTTAAGTGTAGTTTCTAAATTATTGGGTTCTGACATAGTACCTCTGGGGAACACTTGACTAGTGTATATAGTGTTCTGTCTACTGAACAATGAACAGGAACAAAGCGTAAATATGTTGCCATTTAAAATGTATATTTTCTGGTAAGTTTTATTTTTTAATCATTATTTGCAATAACTCTGGAAACTGATAGTCCTAAATCCCTACAACAAACCCCACTTTGTATTACTAGAAGAGTTCTAGTTTCAAAGATATCTGTTGGTCATCTTGGAACTATAGGTTCCTAAGGGAAATTGAACTGGTCAGTCGAGTTATATTAGGTGAATCTCATCCAATTTCTCAAAATTCTAAGGAAGCTTCAGTGAACTGATACCTCCATGTAAGTACCAGATATGGTTGTAAGGCAACTCTACTGACATATTTTGAGTCCAGAACACGACGTTGGCTTAAGTTCTGTCTAGGAGGACAGTCAGGAGAAGATAACCCTAGTTAGGGAATATAGGAAGGAAATCCCTGTCATTAAGTGGATGGATGCTCAGTCCACAAACAATTCTGAATTGACTACATGAATATGCTGTTTAACATTCATAGGACCATGGATATTTTGTATAATAGGGACTATTCTGGATTATAAATTTCCATGAAGCAGAGGTTCTTTGAAGATAATTTATTTTCAGTTTTTAGTACTAGTACTTATGTCTTCATTTTAACCTACCTAATGCTGTTTCACTCAAGTGTCTTTTTTTTCTTCCCTGGTACAGCTGTGCAGAAGATTCTGACCTTATTTGAGGCTTGCAAGTAGGAGAATATCCATTTCTCCATTGATTCAGAGAAGTATTATGTACTAAAACAAATAGAAAGGAAATGTGAACTTTTCCTTAACACATAATGAACATGTTAATGTTTTTACTTAAAACATTGCAGAACATTAATTCACCAGTTCAAAATAAATATAACGAGAGAGATACTTACATATCAAAATGGAATGTTCCTAAACTGAAAATACCCATAATAAGGTTCCTTAAAAACATCTTCAAGAAGTGCCCAATTTCCTTTAGTTGCTCCATTACTTGAAGTGGATGAAAAGGAAAGGTGACCTTTTCCAAAGTCTTCTCAATTACAAAATCTTGGGTTGGTTCCGTCTGTAAATCTTGGCTGAATATAATCTGAACCCCTAAATTAGCTCCCCCTCCCTCTTAAATCTGAAAGTAATTCAGAATAAAGTAAGATTCTACAAAATCACAATAAATAGGGACCTCTTGAGCAAGAACCAGATTTCATCAAACTGACAGTACCCAGCACCATTCTTTCACTTTTTAAAAGCACTGGTATTCTCAAACTTAAGTCACTTAATATCTCTGTGCCTCAGTTGTCTTATCTGTAAAATAAGAGTAAGAACAGCTGTCATGGGCTTAATGAGGATTAAATGAGTTAATCCCTGTAATAGTCATTAGAAGGATATCTGACATGGTAAGTATTCAATAAATGTAGTTTTATCATTATTATTGCCTATCTGAACCCCATATTTCCAGTACTGGCTTAGTAACCAAATTGGCTTCATTTTTGACGGGTTTAGAGATGAAAAAGAAATGCAGGCTGAAGTGCCAAGTCTCATCAACACTGGGCAGGGGGGAGGATGGTCTACTAACAATAACTGGGATTCTGATTTCAAGATGACAAAGCACTCTAAAAATAATAGACAAAAGATTTATACATAGACATGTCTATATCTGCATATATACATCCCCATTAGCAAGCAACAAAAGGAAACTTAAAGTAAAGCAGAATTTGTGTGGAATCTCTGAAACACATCATACGGAATTTGAAGAGCAAAGAGTGCAAAAAAGCACATGGGAAAGTGCTGCCACAAAAAGAGGATCATCAGAGGTGCTCTAGACCTGGAGGAAAGGGAAATGGTGCGGGACAATTACCTAGATGGATAGTTAGGGTAACTACACATGCCAACTCCTCAGCCACACTCCTTGAGATTATTTGCCTTAATAGGTAACAATCTGAGAGTCTTGGGCAGAGAAATGGATGGGGAGAGAGAGAAAGCAATGCCCAGTGCCTCACTTTGAAATATGTCCTGCCCGTCCCTAACTGCTTCTGAAACTACCACCGAGTGCAAATTTCTGCGCCATCCATGAAAAGGATCTTATAACAGTGGCAGAAAGTATTAATAGTGAATATCAACTTTAAAAGTGAGAACACAAAACTCCAGAAGTCTGCACAGCACCATAAAAAATGAAGTACAAACAAATAACCACCAAGAAACAGTGAATGGATTCACAGAATACAAACAAGTCTTTTTAAAACAACATTGCCAAAAGAAATAGGCAAAAGGTTCCTTAAGAGAGACCGCAGAGATGGAAAATAAAATTGCTCAAATTTAAAAACAACCATCACTACCTGGTCCGAGTACTAGAATGGACATGGCTGAACATGACAGTGAGTTGGCAGAGGAATTGCATAACTCAAAGGAAAAGAGTGGTAGAAAATACGGGGGGAGAAAAGGACAAAATGGGGCAACATAACAGAATGAGAGGCAAAGTTGAAGAAATGATAGACAAAAATTTTTCCATTAAGATTTTAAGAATTTGAGTGTCAAGTGGGGAAAGAAAAAATTATAATCATACATCACTTCACAACAAGGATACCCTAAAAGTTACCAGAAAAGGGATTAAAAAGATTACTGCAAAGTCATGAGGATCAAATTGACAAAGCAAAACTAAATGATGGAAAACGACAGTGACTTTAAGGAGCTCAGGGAGGGAGGGGTGCCTGGGTGGCTTCAGTTGCTTGAGTGCCCAACTCAGTTTTGGCTCCATTCCTGATCTCAGATTGTGAGATCAGCACAGAGTCTGCTTGGGACTTCCCTTTCTCTTTGCCTCTCTTTCAAATCTTAAAAACAACAACAACAACAACAACAAAAAGAGCTCAGGGAAAATGGCAGGATTCTAAGATGGTCCCCAAGATTTCTTACCACCCAAAAGAATGCAGAGAAAGTTGTTAAATAAAACAAAATGAATTGGCAGGCATAATTTCAAACTCATTTCTAGGAAGGTATAACTAGAATTATGAGAAGTTTTAAAATAATTAATATGCCTGAGACATGCAGGTGTCCCAGTAATGCCCTCTCTTGTTTTAATGGAAACATTTCTGGAGTATTTAAAAACAAATACCAGTCAATTCACCCTTCTAAAAGCAATTCACCATCTTCCTTTTTTTCTAGAACCAAATTGACCTTTTTGAAGAAACTTCAGCCTTTCCTAAGGTGGCACTTTTTACTGAATTTTACTTGAGTCTTCTTTATACTTCTTTTTCCTTAGTATCATAAGGTTGCAGTGGACTCTTGAAACAGGAACTATAGGACAATTCAAAATCAAACTGCACATTCTCTTTACCTACTTACAACCCTCTTAGCCTTTCAGTTCTTGCTCTCCAAAATCTCCTGGATACTATCCTAAAACACACGTTGACCTAGTATCTCTATTTCCTGCCTTCCCTTTCTTCCCTTTGATTTATTCATTCAGTAACTTTATAGAGAGCTGATTACATGCCAGGCACTGTGTTATACCTTGGGAGCACTGGTGAGCAAAAATAGTCATGATCCTTGCTACTAATGAAGTTTATAAGCATCTCAAAAACTGTAACCAATGCGTAACAGAAAAGAGAAGTACTATTTAGAGAAGTTAATGGGGCGTATGTAACAATAAGAGAGCTCTAGGAAAAGTACCCAGGCAAAGTGACAAGATTTCAAATATGAACAGAAATCACTGATGGCAGGGGAAGGAAGAGAGAATGGTATGTACAAAGGCCCAAAACAACAGGAAGTTAGATAAATTTGGCAGTGGAACAGCAAGTAGTATAGAGTAAGGAAGTATAATGAGAGAACCATGAACAGGTAGGGGTTGTCCTAGGTAGGGCTTTAGGGGTCTCCTATAATATTCCCTCTGTCAGACATTTTAAGGAATGGGGGCGGGAAACAGTGATATAAGTAGATTTACATTTTCCAAAGATCACTAGCTACAGGGATTGGAGGGAAAAAACTGATCAGGCTGTTTCAGCAGTATAGATAAGGGCTCATTAGATCGGACTGTGAAAGTGGTAAAAATGAAGCAGGCCGTGTTTGAGACAAATGAGTAAGATTATATTGACAGTGGTTTAGATATGAGGAAGTGTAGGTGGAGAAGCTTGAGCCCTAGGTTCTGGCTTGCTTGTGTGGGTTGTGGTGCCACTGTTCCTCTCTCATCTGTCCACTAAAATATAAATTTCATTTTGACATAATTTCAGACTAATAGAAAGCTTGCAATAGTAAGAAGTCCATATACCCTTTATTCAGATTCTACAAATGTTAAGTTTATATGTGCTTTATCTTTCTGAACTCCAATGAGATTAAGTTGCTGACACAATGTCCTTCTAAATTTGTCGAGTGTATTTTTCAAAAACAAGGGCGTTTTCTTACATGGCCACACAACTGTCAAAATCAAATTAAGACTATTAACTATAGACTCATTTAAATTTCACCAGTTATTCCTATAATGTTCTTTATAGAAAATTCTGTTCATTCTGCATTTAGTTGTGTGTCTAAAGTTTTCTTATATCTGCAACAGTTCCACTGTCTTGTCTTTCATGGCTGCATATTTTGATGAGTACAGGCCCTTAACTGGCTTTGCCTGGTATTTCCTCAGGATTGGCAACTAATAGTTTACTCTTCAACCCACTACAATTTGTCTTTTCCCTACTTGCTATCTGAAGTCAACTGTGCGTTCTTAAAATTTTTCTGGACAACAGAGGATAAATAAAAGCTATGTGGCAAAGCACACTAACATCCATCTACTTACCTTCACACAGTTTACCCTATAGTACCAGGCATTTTGTATACACTTGAACACATCACACTGTTTTATGTCTCCATGACAAATCACATTTGTTTCCGTTTTAAAATCAATATGGGCCAACAGCATTTGAACAACGTAGGACTTGTTAGAAATGCAGAATCAGACCCCATTCCAGACTTACTGAATCGGAAACTGCATTCTAACAACATCCCTCAAGTAATTTGTTTGCACATAAAAGCCTGAGAATGAATGATCTGGAACACTTTACTCTTCTTCCTCTAAATTCCAATTAAGTACTTAAAGCCACACTTGGCATCACCATCTTTCTGGAGTTTTTATTGCCCTCTCCCCATCACCCTTACCCACATCCTTACCCTTGTCTTCCCCTAGGCAGTGAGTTACTCTCTCCCTCTTCTTTTTAGAATATTTTTATCATATCTGTGCCCACATCATTTTAATTAGTTACTTGTGTGTCTGCTTCCTCTTAATATATTATAATTTCTTTGAGTCTCTGTGATTCATCTTTGATTCGTCACTCTGCCTGGCACAGAGTAAGTGGTCGATAAATGTTGAGCTCTAGTTTTATTTAATTCTACAGAAATCACTAATGACAAATAACAATGACCAGTATTTCAGACATGCTTACATAGGATGAAATCTAATTAATGCTTAATTATTTGAGTTGGGAGTGGTAGGGAAAGAAAATAAGGGAGGAGAGATTGGGATAAATAGAATATACTTCACTGATTTGCCTAATAATATTGTACCACTCATCTCAAATATCTTCTGTTCCTGGCTCTTAATTCCCCATTACTAGCATGTCATTACATCACTGATATGTTACTATTACTTCTGTGCCTAACACATTTACACTTTTTTTAGTTTTTAGAAAATAACATTAGAAATAATAAATTCACTAATCTCACTTATCTAACAGCATATAATTTCATTTTTGTCTATTTCTTTCAGTTATACAAATGCATGTAGTTCATATTCACATTTCAAATATAATTTCATTTAAATATGTGTACAATTGTATTTTTCAAATTTGATTAATTCACCCATTGTTATTTTTTCAGGTGGTTACCTAACATTCTTCTGGTTAGAGATAATATTATTTAACTATCCTCTAGCTGTTAGAGCTAGTTGTTATCATCACGATATTTCTATTATGGTCATTCTTAAAATAATCACCCTCATGCACACATTTTTTTCTTTTTCTAAAATTAACCTCAGTATAATTTGCAAAGTAGTAGAACTGTATCATGAAAAAGTATCTGAACATAACCCTATATTTTCCTGTATTTATTTAGTCTTTTTCCCCTAAGCATAGACAATTGTTCCTTGTCCTTAGCGCTTTCAATTTTTTAAAAACTTTTTACTGTGAAAAAATTTCAACAAACACAAATGAAGAAGAGAAGAATGAACTCCCCTGTACCTATCATTCATCATCAACGATTACAAACTGGTGAACATCCCCAACTTTTTTTTGCTAGCTTATTTTAAAGCAAATCCCAGCTACAGATATGTGAGTTTGAATTTCTAACAAACATAAAGAGTGTGTGTGTGTTATATAACCACATGTATTATTACATCTAGCAAAGTTCATTAATATCCAACAGCCATGCGTGTTCAAATTTCATTATCTCAAATATTGTGTGTATGTGTACAGCTGAATTGTTCAAATCAGGATCTCCAAAAGACCCACACATTCCATTTGGTTGACTGAAGAATGAACATTTCTACATGGTTATAACTGTACCATATATAGAAGTAAAACATTTTTGTCCTCTTGTTAACTTGACATTTCTTGATGTTTCTACCTTTACATGAACTTTTAAGATATTTTTAAAAGCTCATTGTTCCACTGTGTTAGTTAACCATATCTCAGTTACACTCTTTACCTTATTTCCAATTGTTAACACAAATAATAGTAAAATGAATAGATTTGTACATAAAGGTGGTTTTGTATTTAGCATTAGGCTAGGTTACCAGAAATGAATTTACTGGGTCAAAATTCAGGGCTAACATTTTAGTAAACATTTGCACAAGTAAATTGTTATTTTCCCTCAGTGAGCTTATTTTAAAAATACATAATGTAAAGGCATTGTAATTAATTTCACAGTACTTCCCAAAAGGTTTGTATTCTTAATGCTACCTAAAATATTTGAGAGTCCTGATTTTACTACACACATCTTGCCAGAATTGATGATTATAATGTTTAAATGTCTTAATAGGAAAAAATAGTAAATATTTAGCAGAGTATCTACACATAAACACTCAGTAAATGTTACTTATGATTATAATTTTCATTATCACCATCAAATACATCTTTTTTTCCTTCTAATTCTTTTAAGTCTGGACTTTTAACTTTTAACTCTTTAATCCATCTGGGATGTATTGAAAATAAATTGAAGATGAATGAATATTAATGTGCTATATGAGGTAGAGATCTCTTTTTTTTCCAAAAAGTCATTGTTTAATCCACTGATTTTAGAACAAACTTAGTTGTTTGTTTTATTTTTTTTAAAGATTTTATTTATTTGACAGAGAGAGATCATAAGTAGGCAGAGAGGCAGGCAGAGAGAAAAGGGGAAGCAGGCTCCCTGCTGAGCAGAGCCCAATGCAGGACTCGATCCCAAGACCCTGAGACCATGACCTGAGCCGAAGGCAGAGGTTTCAACCCACTGAGCCACCCAGGCGCCCCCAAGCTTAGTTGTTTAAAACATGGACTCTGAGCCAGAGTGCTTGGACTTAAATTCTGACCCTATCACTATTCAAATGTGACTTCGGGAAAATTAGTCAAGGAGAATAATAATAATACTCACTTTACAAGATTGTACAGATTAAAGCAACCAATAGATATAAAGCCCTTCAACCAGCAGTGGTGTGTAAGGAATGCTTCATAAGAATTGTTATTATTTATTGATGAAGCCATCCTTCCCACACTGATAGAAAAAAACTTTTTATCATATAGTGGCCAGATGGGTCTGTCTCTAGGCTATTTAGTTTCCTTGATCTGGCTTCTATCAACACCACAATAAAATAATGCTTATAGCTTTATAATTTTGTTACCTGGCACTTCCTTTTTACTGATCTTTTAAACATTTTATTAGCTAGTCAACATTTTTTTTCTCTCAGATAAACTTCAGAATAACTTTGTTCCAAAAGAAAAGAAGAATACTGGGATGTCTGAGTGGCTCAGTCAGTTAAGCATCTGCCTTCGTCTCAGGTCATGATCCCTGAGTCCTGGGATCGAGTCCCACATTGGGCTCCTTGCTCAGCAGGAAGCCTGCTTCTCCCTCTGCCTATTTCTCCCCTGTGCTTGTGCTCTCTCTCTGACAAATAAATAAAATCTTAAAAAAAAAAAAGAATACCTCTATGATTCTAAGTGATGTTATAAATTAAACTGGGGAAAAAATAACATCTTAAGTTCCAATACTGTCCTTTTTTTTTTTTTTTTTTTTTTTAAGTGGGCTCTATGCTTGGTTTGGAGCCTAATGTTGGTCTTGAACTCATGACCCTGAGCTCAAGAGCTAGACACTTAACACTGCCACCCAGGTGCCTCAAACAATACTGTCTTCTGATAAGAACAGACTTATTTCTCTCTATAAGTAAGTATTCTTGTGTTCCTCAGTAAACTTTTTAAGTTTTCTTCATGTAGGTCCTTACTAAGTTTAATTAATCCTAGATATTTTATATTTTCAGTTAATGTGTCTAGTATAATTCCTTTACATATTCTGGTTATTACTGGTATTTATAAAGCTGATTTTTGTAAATTTATTTTAAAATCTACTTTTCAGAACTCCAATTCTATCAGGCACTGAGTTGACTCGAGTTTTTGAGGTAGATGATTATTTCATCTGGAAGTAATTTTTCTTAGTTTATATGGCTTTTTTGATATTAAGATTTTCGCTTTGTAGATAGTCAAAACATGTTGGTGTTTTTCTTCTTCTGATTGTTTCCAAGCACAATGTCCCTTCCCCCACTCATAATACTCATAACTATTTCACTATAATTCTTCTAGTTTTATTTTGTAATGTTAGTGTTTTATTTCATCAAATTCTTGGAACCAACTAGAATTTATTCTGATATATGGCATGAAACAATTATGTAAACAAAATTTCCCCCAAAAGACTTCCTATTTGTTGAATAATTCTCCATGTTCTCATTGATTTACAATTCTTCCCTTATATAGTGAAGTATAAGCTATATAGTCTGCTTCATGGATTTACTTTCTTAAATGTATATGAAATCTATGCTAATAACTATTACAGATTTTTGTTATGTTTCCATATGTGGTTAGGATAGATTCTCTTAATACTTTTTCCAGCAGTTACTTTTGTATTTTCCCATTTATTCTTCCCAATGGGCTTTATATTTAGTTTGTTAAGTTAACCAAATTCTATTAAAACTTCAAGTTTCATTGCATTAAATATATATGCCAATAGGAAGAATTGATATCCTTACGAATTCCTATTATCTAGGAATGCTGTATTCTCCATGTGTAGATTTCCTTTTATATTTATCAATAATATTTCATAATTTTCATAATTTTCATTCTGTAGTTACATTTCTTATTAAGATCACTCCTGTATGTTTTCTGTTTGTGTATGTGTGTGATTTGTAAAAAGTGAATATTAAAAATTAAGGATTTACATTTTGTTCCTTTGTTAAATTTTATTTCCTTAGAAAGCAAAAACAGTAAGTATCTGAAAGATGTAAAAGGCATATAAAGTACAAGATTTGTAAATGACATACCAGGTGATGGAGATATGACACAGTCTCCCACAAATTTAGTTTCAGCAAGATCTCCTTTTATTTCAGTCTTTTTAAACAATGTTTCAAAGTGAAAATGAAGAGGCACATCTGGAAAAATAAAGTAAAAAAAAAAGTACTTTTAGTGAATACCATTTTATATAGATTCTTTCATTAAGCCTGCTTTCTTTCTCTAAGTAGCACATAAGCTTAGAAAAATAAGCAAAAGCTTGAAATGTCCTATCGGAAGTGCCAAAATAATTTCTCCAAGCATACAGACAGCAGTATTTTGGAAATTATTGATTATATGCACTAAGTAAATAAAAACTCTAATGATAAATAAGTTCATAAACCAAAATAATAGTAAAGATGATCAAAATTATAAGTATTACGTACTATTCCCAGATAAAACAAATGTATCCAAAGGTCTTGAGTAAAACATATAGCCAGACCTGGCTCACTCTAAGTCCATTTCACCCCGCCCATACAAACTTTACATTTGAAATAATGAGGTAAAGATACGTTTCAATTACTTGAGAGAAAAACCACTATCATTCAGAAGTTACCTTTGATGAAAATATTAAGTTTCACATTCCCTTAGTTTACTAGTATTATGAATCATAAAATATGCTTTTACAAAGATTAAAACACATTTACAGACTAGCTCTCTTCCTTTAAATAGAGACTTAGATGTCAATTCCCTATATTCTGTAGTCTCACAACCAAAAGAGGAGCTAAATAATAAAGTAGATGTGCTTCACATTTATTAAAGTTATTTTTCCTCAATCAAGAATACAAAAACAAAACCATCTTCAAAAGTATTTTATAGAGATACCTAAACTTCTCCCTAAGAAACAACAAGAAATATTTTATAAAGCAGTTGATATATTGAAAGTTTTGCTACTGGAAAAAACACTAATTATGAACACATAAATAAGAACATACCCAAAACAGGTCTGGATTTTAAACAAGAAGTCTCTCTCCCTTAAATATTTTAATAATAGATTCAACTCAAGTGTGGAAAAATATACACACACACAAAAAAAGGTTTATGAGTTTCAACATGGGGTGTCCTCCAAAGGACCAGAACAGAGGTAAGAAAGATTTCAATCCTAGCACTACTACACTTTGACCATACAAAAATGAAACTAAGATTACAAATCAAATATGTTATTTAAACATTTCAGGAATCCAATATTTTCCAATTACCAAAACATGTTTATTTCTCCAAAGAAATATCACTTACTATTATAAAGAAAATATCACCTATTCTACCACTGTTCTTCATGAGTTTGAGAAAACATGATGTAACTAGTGAAGACCCTTGTTCCACCTATATACCTTCCTTAGTCCCCACACTCTGACCTTTGGGGTTTTATAAGAATATCTCATAACACTTTAATACACTTACTAGTTTACATTTCAGTCGTCTCAAATGAGAATGCAAGTACTTTGAGGGATTTGTTTGTATTTATACTCTTAGTACTTAGTAAATAGTAGGTGATTTTTGTTAAATAAATGTAAAAAGAAATGAATAACCCAATTAATAAGTGGGGAAGTTAACTTATTGGAAGGGACATAGAAGGATTAAGTGAAGGATAATTATGTCAGCTCTCGGGGTTATATCTTCAGAGTAACAAATGTAGTAGGGGAAAACAGAAAGGCAGTAAAAAGTAAAGGTTAGAGTGTGACTCTGGAGTATGATTACCTCACATCAAATCCTGCCTCCTTCATTTACTAGATGTATAATCTTGGAATAATAATTTAACATCTCTAAGCCTGTTTTTTTGTATGTAAGATAAAGAGGAAAATATGAAAATAGAGATGAAAACATCTCTAAGCCTCACTTTTTTTATATGTAAGATAAAGAGGAAAATATGAAAATAAATATGATGGAAGAATTGAATAAGAAAATGTAATGTGCTTACAGGTATGCTAAGCCCAAATGTTAGCTGCATTACCATTGTTATATTTATCATTGTTTGTTTCTATTATTAAGCTTTCCTTAAAGATGGATATACCATAGTTCCTGCCAGAAACTTAATTCTAAGTATGGTATAGCTGAGGAACCACTCGAATGTTGGTAGAAAAATAAACTAAGATTCAGGATTCAGGGCAGGAATAGGTACAGAAAATAGTGCTTTACAAAAAGGAGCAGTCCCTGGATGATGGAAAAAAAGCTGAAAAGGAAACAAAAGCCCATCTGAGATGTCTTCCCTTGAAGAGAAGAACCTAAGATAACCAGTGTGAAGACTGTTTCTTTTCTGACCCTCGTATTTACTTCAGTTCAATATAGAAACAACTGGAGGGGTGACTGGCTGGCTCAGAAGAGCATCCAACTCTTGATCTTGGGGTTTTGAGTTTGAGTCGGGGGGGCCACTGCACATAGAGATTACTAAACAAAAACCAAACCAAACCAAACAAAAAAACTTAAAAAAAAAAAAAGAAAAGAAAAGAAAAAGAACTGGGAAAGTTCCAACAAAAACCAAGAACTAGAAACTTAAAGGGGTATGGGGCTGTATGTGCCTCATTCACTCAGTTATAGATTATAGATTTTCTTGAGGTTCAAAAGATGATATACCTAAAGATGGACAATTTCTTATCTGAGGAAACTCAATGCTGATTATAAGCAGAGGAATACTATATAGCAGAGAAAAATCCATGCAAATCAACACATTAGGGGGAAAATAGAACCAATTTACTGAGAAACATTTCAACAGCACAGTCACTTTATCAATAAAATTCTAAAAATTTAACAATGAAAAGATCAAAAGCTAATTATTTCCCAATATAACTCAAAATGGTTTCCAAGGAATTAAAGAATTAACTTGCAAAAACAGAACATTAACTCACAGGATTAATTCCTCTATGAAAACTGTTTAGTTCTAATATCCAGTGGCAAAAGAATTGGTAAAATTTTATTCTAGATTCCTTGTTTCTAGAGGATTAGACTTCACCACAGAAAATATTCAGAGTTCACTTAGAAATTTTTTTTATAAGTAGGCTTACCTGATGGCAATGATAGGACAGAATGGAAAGAGGAGTCCAATTCTGATACATGTTCTCTTAATATCTGAGATTTTGAATTGTGTTCACAGCTGCTCCAAGTTGAAGCTGATTGCAAGCAAGGCATTTGTGTGGTATTTAAAAACGTCGTTTCTTTTGAAGGCAAAGTCTGTAAAGAAAAAAAAAAGACTTCATTTTTGCTTAAAAACTGAATCAAAGAGGATATAATAGTTATAGAGTACAGTATCTGAATGACACTAGCAAGTCCTGGCTTAATAAGTCACCTTAGAGAAAAAGCTTGAAAATGACAAAGGGTTTATGAGAGGTTATTAAAGACCATAAATGTGATGAGATTTCACTAATCTCTTTTCAGATTTTCAAAAGGAAGAGCAATGTCTGTGAAAATGGGTCTTCCCCTCAGCTTATGAAATCAAAAGAAAGAAATGAGTTTGAGGAATGTTGGGTTAAAAGAAAATAGGTATATGCCACAATGGTGAGAATTGTTAAAAGCAGGTGCTATGTTAAGATTAAGAATTGTGCAAACTGTTTTCTGCCTTGCAATCTGTTACAGTCAGTGAATGAAACTTGAATCTCTGCCTTAAATTCCAATGCCAGACAATGTCTACACTGGAATTATTGTGAAGTACTACAAGCACTGTACATGTTTATACTAAGTAAAATTTAACTTAATACATTAAAAAAGATATATAAAACACACACTATATGCTACATGAGTTTGTGTTTCTGAAAATAAAGTTAAGATTTGAGTCCAGGAATTTTAAGAAAAACACATTGCTAAATCAAAAAAAGCTATGTTGCCATATCAAGAAATACATATTCTGTTTAAAAACTGAATTTTAGGGGTGCCTGGGTGGCTCAGTCATTAAGCGTCTGCTTTTGGCTCAGGTCATGATCCCAGCGTCCTGGGATTGAGCCCCACATTGGGGGCCCTGCAGCAGGAGGCCTCCTTCTCCCTCTCCCACTTCCCTTGCTTCTCCCTCTCCCACTTCCTCTGCTTCTGTTCCCTCTCTCACTGTATCTCTCTGTTAAAAAAATAAAATCTTTTTTAAAAACCCTGGATTTTAAACTATACTTTATGGTTATAAAATTAGTATACAAAAAAAGATCTAAACAATAGATATAATATTTTAAAAATTAACAGAGATCATTTATACTCCTTCCCTCCCCCTTAGCCTCTACCTCCTATAATAACATTTGGACTCATTTTGTTTTTTAATGTAACTGATATTTAAAATGCTTATAACAACAAAGATCTTTAGATCCTATTTTTAAATGCTTTTACTTTATAAACTTACATTAGGTTTGTCAACTTTCTTGAGTTTGAGATTCCTAGCTAACCTCAGCAATTTCTGTTTCCATGGCACCTTAGGCGTATCTATCATAGCATTCAACTAGACTTCCTCTGGACTACTATTATTAGCTCCTTGAAGGTTGGGATTAGCATTTGTTCAATCCTGTATTCCCAGACCTGACAGTCCCTGACACATGGTTGAAAGTTGAAAGCTAACTAACTGAATTTAATCTTACTTGCCTTAATAAAAATTTAAGTGAATACAAATTCTCAAATGCATGTATGCCTGAGATTACTTCACTGGGGATAAAAAATAGTTCCTGTTAATATATGCCAAAATTTGTCACGTAGTGACTTCTGTTTACATTCCATTAGCCAAGCCCTAGGTCAGATAGTCATACCTAGCTGTAAGGTGGGTTAGGAAATGCAGTCATTCTGAGAGGTCAAGTAAACTGCTGAGTTTTTATAAAAATATATGTGAGTAATTTCCAAGATTTATTCTAATGATGTTTTATGTATATACTTATGAGAACAGTTGCTGTTTCTTACCTTTACAAGATACACTGGTACTCTGGACTCACTCTAGAATTATTTACCCTTTTATGATGTACTTCAGAAAGTTATAAAAAATATTTAAAATTACAAAGAAAAAAAATGTGCTAACCTCCCTTTTCCATATATGGATAAAGCATTATGAATAAAAGGTGATAAAATCTGAATATTTACCATATAATTAGTTTTCTCTTGAAATTTTTCCAAATCCAGGAAACCCATTAGCCAATTTGAAACTATCCTAAATAATTATGGAGACAAGTGAGGGGCATCTAGGAAAAGGCCTTTTTGTTCCCTGCAGAGAAAGTGAAGCCCAGGAGGCTGAAAAGGAATGGATGGAAAAATAAGAGAAAGACCAGGAGATTCTTGCCAATAAAAATTCATATGTCTAGAGGGTGTGATCAACAGTACCATATGCTGCATAAGATCCAAGCAAAATAAAGCTAAAAAGTATCCACTAAGCTTTTTAGCTTTAATAATGAAACATGTCATATATACAAAAGTATATAATTTATAGGGAAGGCATAAAATTTTAAAAAGACAACTGTACTCACCATCCTATTTCAAGAAACAGAACAATACCAATACCATTATGCTTTCCCCCTCTTGTCCTAGCCTCATGAACCTGTGGCAGAAATTGCTACTTTCTTCCCAATACCTGTGCTCTCATTCTCTCTTCTAGAACTCCTGATTTTCAGCTAGGCACATTTTTCAAGCCTCCTTGAATCTAAAAATTACTATACAATAGATACAGTCTAGCCAGAAGACCATGAAGAGAAGTCTTAAGTGTGACTTCCTTTTTAAGGTCACTTACTCCTCCATTCTTCCACATTACACATGAAATGTAACTAGTGGTGAGCCACCATAACCACGTGGATAAAGAGCTCCAAAGAAGAGGAGCCTGGCTCCTAGATAACCACGTAGAACCTAACTGTCATGCCTAGGATATTTTCAACCTGTTACAAGACAAATTTGTATCTTGTTTATGTTACTATGTGGGTTTCTGTCAAATGCAGCTGAACCTGTATCTTAGCTAACACAGTGTGCCTCCTTAATCACATATTTTCTCTCATACCTCCAGGAGTCACTGCTATCTTGAACTTTAATTTTATCATTTCCTTAATTTCCTTTATAGTTTTTCCACATAAACATATGTAATTTTATATAACTTTTTAAAATCTGTATGCTTTAAAATGTATATAGACAGAGTACTGTTAAATGTATCTGCTTGCTATATTATGTACATGCAATTCATCATTCTCCTGTTTATAAATATCTAGAGTATTTCTTGCTTTTTATTATTATGAACAATACTAGTATGAATATCTTATTTGTCTCCTGGTACGTGGCCGTAAGAATTTCTCTGTAGTATACTGCTAGAAATGGAAATGCTAGGTTAAAGAAACCCATGAGTGCACAGATTCAACTTTACTAGATGATATATTGTATTACAAAGTAATCTTACCTAAATTTTACACTACAACAAAGCAGACCTTGGCTCTAACTGCTTTAGATTCATGCCAACAGGCATATTGTCAGATTTTACTTTTGCAAATCTCAGAGCATCAAATATTATCTCATGGTTGAAACTTGCATTGTTCTGCTTACAAGTTGACCACCTTTTCATACCTAAAATTGGTCATTCAGTTTTCCTTCTTTTGGGAAATACATATTTTGCTGATTTTTCTCTTGGAATGTCTTTATCTTACTGATTTTTAATGTTTTCTTTACACACTCTAGAAAATTACAAATCCTCTGTAGGTTCTATACAGTGCTCCCTGTCTGCTCTTCTCTTCACTTTCTTTGCAATGTCTTTTGATCAACAGATGTTAACAAATGTTTCCTTTACATATAGTTCGCACTTTGTATCTGTATGAGGAAGTCTTTCCCTACCCTGAAGTCAAAAGATACACTTCTACTTTTTTTCCCCTAAGTTTTAAGGTTTTGCCTTTTGTATTTAGGTCTTTACCTGAAACTGATTTTTTTGGTGCATGATGGGAATCCAACCTCAATCTGATTTTTTTTCTTATATGAATCATCAACTCACCAAAAACCTTTTATTGAACATCCTCTTCTAATTGATCTACAATGCTACCTGTTATGTATATACCACATTTCATGTATGCATCAGACTATTTCAGGAATCTCTAACATTGTACCATGTGTGTCTATGCTAATAATCAATGTCTTAAATACTACAGTGTTTACATCTTGATATATGATCCTCCAAGTTTCTCTACCTTGTTTGTCAGGGGTGTCTTGGCTATTACTGGCTTTCATTCTTCTGCATAAATTTTAGAAACAGCTTAATATCCACCAAAAACCTGCAGAGCTTTTCTATATTTAATCTGTAAATCAATTGGGAGATGTTTGATTTTGGTATCATAACTAAAGGTCATCAACCCATGAATACAACACATCATTTATTCAGGTCCTCTTTAATATCTTTCAATAAAACTATCATTTTCTTCTCTAATAGTCTTCAGAGCTTTTCTTAGCTGTATTTTTCTAGGTACTTTAGTATTTATTTTTTCAATTTTAAAAGAATATAAAAATAAAATTGACTTTTGTATTTTGAACATAACCCACAGCTTTGCTAAACTTAAAAAAAAAACACCTCTTTTCTAGTAATATATTTATAGTTTATTTTACCTTTCTATTATCCAAATATATTATCTACAAATAGTGACAGTTTAGTTTCTTTCACTCAATCCTAAAATTTTATTTTATTGTATCATTATTTAGGGGGTTCGAGATGGGCTCACCAGTTTAGGAATGATTAGAAATGACCGAAGAAGACATTCTTTTGTACCATATTATAAAGTAAATGCTTTTAATATCTAAGAATTAAGAATGATATAGATTAGGAATAATGGTAGATTTTTTGGGAGGGGGTCATACTCTTTATCAGAATATGTTCATAGGCTGCCAAAGTATTTTTTTAAATATATTAATGTTGAATTTAATCATATACTTTTTGTGAACCCATTAAAATGATTACACATGGTTTTCCTTTTCAAATTTAATAATATGGTGAATTAATTAATAAAGTTTTAAATGTCAAACCAAACTGGATTCTTCTTGAAGAATCTTGCTGGGGTTTATCAATTTTTTTTTTCAAAGAACCAGCAATTAGATCTGTTTACTTTCTATATTGTATATGAAATTTATTGTGTATGTATGTTTGTTTTATATTTCATTGATTCCTATCTTGATTTCTTTGGGATTAATCAGATTTATACACTCTTACTTTTTAGTGATTTCCCTAGAGATTATAAATGTACATTTTTAACATATTTGCTTTTAGAGAATAATACAAATTTTTTATCATTTCCTGAAAACAGTGAGACATTAGAATACTCCATTTACTCTCCTCTTTCTGTATTATTGTTGCCATTTTAGTTCTACATATATTCAAAACACAATATATCACTATTAGTATTACTGTCAAAATTTGTATTACCCTTATACTTATCCTTTCTATTGTTGTTCACCCCTTCCTACAGTTCTGTGTTTCCAGCTAAGATCATATTTCTTCTTCCTTTGCTATTATTATATGTAGATTTGGTGTCAAATTCTCTCCACTTTTCTTTATCTGAAAGTTTTGTATATTATTGTTTTTAAGGGATTTTTTTGTGACTACATAATTCTAGGTTGGTTTTTTTTTCATTTTTTATTTCAGCATTTTAAAGATACCTACATTTCATCTGGCTTTCACTGTTTATGGTTAGTAGTTAAGTCGTATTGTTGCCCTGATTTAAAAGTAAAAGTCTCTTTTACCCTGCTTATTTTTAAATATTTCTGTTTTTCATTTTAGCAGGCTTGCCATAATATGCCTTTATATAATTTTTATATGTTTGTTCTTTTTGAGGTTCACAGAACTTCTGGAATCTACAGGTTAATGTCTCTTTTTAGTTTGGGAAATACTCTATTACTGTTTTCTCAAATGTTACTTCCACCCTATTTTCTTCTCTTTTTTCTCCTAGACTTCAAAAACATAAATGGTTAGATTTTTTTCACTGTTGCACACTCCTCTCTGCTTTTTTTTTTGTATTTTTTGTATGGTTTTTGTATTTTTAAAATTCCTTCTTATCCCTATGCTTCCACTTGGTATTTTATATTAATAAGTCTTTTAGTTTATTAATCCTTTCTTTTTATCTAATTTGTAGTTAAATTCATCTAGTGAGGTATTATTTCACATGTTGTTATTTTTCAGTTTGAAATGTGTCTAGGAGTCTCTTTTTAAAAAGCAGACTCCAACTATCTGGTGAAAGAGTCTGTTTATTTTTTCTAATTGTTCTCTATTTTTTTAACATATTAATCACAGCCATTTTAAAGTTCTTAGCTAATTCAAGTATCAAAATCACTCAACAGTCTGATGCTATTGTGTTTTTCCTCTTGAAGTCTAGCCATGTGGTCTCATCTTTTGCAATACCTAGTAATTTTTTAAAAGATTTATTTAAGAGAGAGGAAGAGAGAAAGAGAGCAAGAGCAGGAAGGGCAGAGGGACAGGGAGAGTCTCAAGCAGACTCCATGTGGGATGCAGAGCCAGACACAGGGCTCCCTCCATCTCACAACCCTGTGATCATGACCTGACCAAAACTCAGAGTTGGAAGCCCAACCAACTGTGCCATCCAGGCTTCCTGCAATGCCTAGTAATCTTTAACTGAATGCCAAATGGTATTTTTTTTTTAAATCAAAAGTCTCCATATGATGTAATCTTTCATTAGAGAGAGTTTGCTCTCCTACTGCTAAGTAGATACGGTGCAGATTTCTCCCTTTTAATCCAATGCGAGTGTTCCTCAATTAAGTCTGGGTTGCAGCCCTAGTCTGATTTGCTCTTGGCCCTTCAAGGTTTTCAACTAAGTGTTTGATGTATTTTATAAAATTCCTCCTGGTTATCCATACCTGAAGATAAAAAGTCTTAAGGGTAAACTGAACATCACCATGCTTTTAAGTGGCTTTTTTCACTTATGTTTTTAAGTGTTCTGCTGCTCTGTGCAGCCCCAGTATACAGCAAATGTTGAGAAGAACAATGGTCAAAATGTTCTGAAGTGAAAACTAGCCATGTGATTCAGGTCTCCCAAAATGCCACCAAGAGCATCCCCCATTGGTATCATCTATAGCATGTCTACCAAATTTGAAAAATCTTGCCAAAGCTCTAGTAAAAGTGGTTGCAGAAGCCAGCTCTCCTGGTTGTTTCCTTCTCTGAAGACATATATATGTTAGATCTTCTCCTCTAATTTTATTGATCTCTTTTTACATTTTCCAATTCTTATTTCTCTACATCTATTTCATTCACATCTATTCTCCAATACACCATTCTCTCTTCAGTTGTGTCTATGCACTTAATCATATAACTAAGTTTTTAAGATATCCCCCCCCTTTTTTAATGTAATCTCTATACCCATTGTGAGGCTTGAACTCATGATTCCAAGATCAAGCGACACATGCTCTTCTGATGAGCCAGCCAGGCACCCCCTAACTTATTTTTCTTAAACATAATGAATTTATGTGGGCACCTGGGTGGCTCAGTCAGGTTAGGCATCTGCCTTTGGCTCAGGTCATGATCCCGGGGTCTTACAATCAAGTTCCACATTGGCTCTCTGCTCAGCAGGGAGTCTGCTTCTCCCTCTGACCCTCCCCCCTCATGCTTTCTTTCTCTCACTCTGTCTCTCAAATAAATAAAATCATTAAAAAATAACTTGATTTTAGGGCACCTGGGTGGCTCAGTTGGTTGAGCAACAGCCTTCGGCTCAGGTCATAATCCCGGACTTCCAGGATCGAGTCCTGCATTGGGCTCCCAGCTCCTTGGGGAGTCTGCTTCTCCCTCTGACCTTCTCCTCTCTCATGATCTCTTTCACTCATTCTCTCTCAAATAAATAAATAAAATCTTTAAAAAAAAACAACTTGATTTTACATTCTGTATATGATAATTGTAATACTGGAAATTTGCCAGCCTGGAACATGAGCTTACCTATTTTTTTTTACCCAATTTTTACCCAATTTTTTTTGTCTATTTAAATAAGTCATATCTGAAGCATGATTTCAGACTTTAAGGATATAAGAGGCCTAATCTGTTGTTATAAATTCTATGGAGACACTATTTTTTCCATTTTTAGTCAGAGCCTAAGGCAGACAAAGGCAAGCTCTTTGCATTTCTGTGTAGCAGGTTTGAGTTCTAGTTCACCCATTAACAAAGTGAGTAGCATTTGAAGGCCCTTGGCTTTATGCAGGATTTCTAATACGCCTCCTCATATCTCCCATGTTCTAGGCTTCAGCTCCAGTCCATCTCTATTAAACAAAAATTTCTCTCTCTCTTTCCCTCCCTCCTTCCCTCTCTTGTCCTTCCTTCATTTTCAATTCTGAGGATTTCAATTTTTCTAGTTAAGATTAACATGCATTGCATAAAATATTTTTTTATATCTTATATTCTGACATTTTGTATCTGGAGGCTTTCCTAAGAACTATTCCACCACATTGCTGGAAGCAGAAGTTCTGCATTAGATCTGGCAAATAAGAGATGACTCTGACTTTTAAAAAATTTTCAAAAAAATGCTTTTGTAGCGCAATTGCAGGGTCATAGGGAAGCTCTATTTTTAATTTCTTGAGGAATCTCCACATTGTTCTCTAGAGTGGCTGTACCAACTTGCATTCCCACCAACAGTGTAAGAGGGTTCCCCTTTCTCCACATCCTCTCCAACACACGTTGTTTCCTGTATGCGCTACTGGGTATTTACCCCAAAGATACAG
>PISX010019589.1:0-37593 GCA_004024625.1 Mellivora capensis | reverse complement strand
CTTTATCAGTTTTTCTAATAGTCCTTAGAAGAGACCCATGAAGAAGAAATAGAAATCACTCAGGTACTTAAGATTTTTATGTTCTCTCTAGATTTAATTTTTGGGTTTTATTTCCTATTTCCTCGATGATTCATAAGTGGCTGTAAGCTATTTTAGTGGACAGACTGCATTCTATTATATCTCTTTTCTTTCTTTCTTTTTTTTTTTTTTTTTTTTTTTTTTTTTTTTTTTTAAGATTTTCTTTTTAAATAATCTGTCCACCCAGTATGGGGCTTGAACACACAACCCCGAGATCAAGAGTTTCACACTCCACTGTCTGGGCCAGACAGATGTCCCAATTATAGTTCTTATAATTCAGGATTTATTCTCTTTGAGGAAACCAGAGCCAGGTCATGAAGGGTCAACACTGACAACTTTGAGGACTACATCATTGCTTTAAAGGCTTTTACCAGGGGCGCCTGGATGCCTCAGTCGTTAAGCGTCTGCCTTCAGCTCAGGCAGGCTCCCTACTCCGTAGGAAGCCTACTTCTCCCTCTCCCACTCCCCCTGCTTCTGTTCCCTCTCTCACTGTCTCTCTCTGTTGAGTAAATAAATAAAATCTTAATAAAATTTAAAAAAGGCTTTTACCAAACTTAACTGTTTCTTTATGAAATTTAAAAAGCATTTCAGTGAATGGGCATGTGGAAAGTCTTACCAGATTCTTTGGAAGGATAAATGTACAAAGTAAATGAAGACTTAAATCATTTGTTTACAGTTCTAGGCCTATAATATAGTAGTTAGTTTTGAGCTTTGAGACTAATGGTATTGGGGCACCTGGCTGGCCCAGTTGGTAGAGCATGAGACTCTTGATCGTGGGGTTGTGAGTTTAAGTCCCATTCTGGGGGTAGAATTTGCTTTAAAAAACTAATTAATGGGGCACCTGGGTGGCTCAGTCATTAAGCATCTGCCTTTGGCTCAGGTCATGATCCCAGAGTCTTTGAATCAAGCTCCAAATCAGGCTCCCTGCTCAGCAGGAAGCCTACTTCTCTCTCTCCCACTCCCCCTGCTTGTGTTCCCTCTCTTCCTGTGTCTCTCTCTGTCAAATAAATAAAATCTTTTTAAAAAAACTAAATAATGAAATTCATGGTACTAGGTTGGACACCCAGATGTCCCCTAATTGATTACTTAAATGCAGAGAAGGAATTTATGCTATAGTGTCCATTCAAGGAAATTAAGTTATCCTCAGTAGTTTGTATAAAAATAATCATCCTCAAGTGAAATATGTCCATAGGAGAAGCCTTTATATTTTCTCAGATAAAACTTTCAAGTAGAGGCACCTGAGTGGCTCAGTCAGTTAAGCGTCTGCCTTCAACTCAGGTCATGATCCCAGGGTCCTGCCAGCTTCTCTCTCTTTCTCTTTCTCTCTCTGTGTCAAATAAAAAAGGTCCTTTGGGGTGCCTGGGTAGCTCAGTGGGTTAAGCCTCTGCTTTCAGCTCGGGTCGTGATCCCAGGGTCCTGGGATCGAGTCCCGCATCGGGCTCTCTGCTCAGCTTGGAGCCTGCTTCCTCCTCTCTCTCCCTGCCTGCCTCTCTTGCCTACTTGTAATCTCTGTCTGTCAAATAAATAAATAAAATCTTTAATAAATAAATAAATAAGGTCCTTTAAAAAAAAAAACCTTCAAGTAATAATACTTTGTATTTCTTGATCAACATAAAATCTGTTTCTGTCTTAATATCCTTTACCATGTATCACATTTTAAAGCAGCCAGCTAATTGTAATTAGCACACATCCTTAAATTGAGCACAAGACCAAAGAATTTTATTTTATTTTATTTTTATTTATTTTTTAGAGGGGTAATGGCAGGGGAAAGGAGAAAGAGAATCCCAAGCAGGCTCCATGCCCAGCATAGATCCCCACACGGGGCTCAGTCTCACGACCCTGAGGTCATGACCTGAGCTAAAATCAAGAGTCAGTCACTTAACGGACTGAGCTACCCAGGTGCCCCAACACCATAGAATTTTAATAAATTCTAGTCTGAAATTTTCTTTCTCTCTGCCTTTCTATTCTACATCTCTGTGTTTTTGGGTTGTTTGTTTTTTTTTTTCCTTTTTGACCTTTCGTTTGCCTCTCATTCACTAATTATACTTTTTTTTTTTTTTTTAACATTTAGATAAGAATGTATTGCTTTAAAAAATACAGTTTTGGGGCACCTGGGTGGCTCAGTGGGTTGAGGCCTCTGCCTTCAGCTCAGGTCATGATCTCAGGGTCCTGGGATCGAGCCCCGCATTGGGCTCTCTGCTCAGCGGGGAGCCTGCTTCCCTCTCTCTCTCTCTGCCTGCGTCTCTGCCTACTTGTGATCTCTGTCTGTCAAATAAATAAATAAAATATTTTTAAAAAATAAATAAATAAAAGATACAGTTTTATAGGGGCGCCTGGGTGGCTCAGTGGGTTAAAGCCTCTGCCTTCAGCTCAGGTCATAATCTCAGGGTCCTGGGATCGAGCCCTACATCGGGCTCTCTGCTCGGCAGGGAGCCTGCTTCTCTGTCTCTCTGTCTCTCTCTTTTTCTCTCTCTCTGCTTGCCTCTCTGCTTACTTGTGATCTCTGTCTGTCAAATAAATAAATAAATAAATAAATCTTTTTAAAAAAATAGATATAGTATTATAATATTTCCTCTTTTCTACATTCATTTTCCATCACCATTTGATTCATTTTGCTCTGAAATTTGTAGTTATGGGTGATGATGGAGTCATTTGGGGCAAGATGATTTAGAAACATATGGTCATTTGGAGGGGAAATCAGTAAGGAGATTGTTGGGAGAATAAAATTTAGTGTAGCTATGTAACAATATTAACAGAGGAATAAATAATAGGTGGGTTAATTAAAAATAAACTACTTCGGGGTGCCTGGGTGGCTCAGTCATTGGGTGTCTGCCTTCGGTTCAGGTCATGGTTCCAGGGTCCTGGGATCAGGCCTCATGTCGGGCTCCCTTCTTGGCAGGGATCCTGTCTCTCCCTCTCCCATTCCCCATGCTTGTGTTCCCTCTCATTGTTTCTGTCTCTGTCAAATAGATAAATGAATAATCTTTTTAAAATAAAAACACTTTGAAGAAAAACACTTGGCATTATTTGGTCATGAGAATTATCAGAAACATTTTTCATACTCATCTAGGTGTAATAATAAATGCTTTCTTCTGAGAAAGAAGGAATAGTCACACTTCCACATGTAATCAGGAATAAGGAGGAAGCAATTAGTATAGGGGTCTGTCACGGACTCCTTATAGGATTTTCGTTATCAAATGTAGACTACCAACCAAAAATTATTGTCCCTTTTCTGTTCCGGTGGATTTTCTCAGTAGCCCCTTTTTTACTTGCAGGGAAACTTTGGAAAGTTTAAGCCTTCTTTTCCATGAGAGAATATATTATTTTCTGGCACCTCACTATAAAACCTAACTCTCAATTTGGAATTTTTATCAAAAAAGCGTACACATCAGGTTGCCTAGAGCATCCTGTCCTGATGCAGTCATGATCAGATCATGATACTTTATTGGAGTTGGAATCCCAGACCTAACTGTCCCTGCAGGTATAGAACAAGACCTTTTCCCTGACTATCTTCTGCAGCTCTTTGCCCATTTCTCTTTCCCGAAGGTCCGAACTTTGCAGCATTTCCAAGGGAAGTTGTGGGCGTGCTCTAAACAAAGCCTGCTTTGTTCATTAGCAGCAGCTTTTGCTTTCTGTACTTTTGTTATAGTTTTCTAAAGCAGTTCTTTAAATCCAATAATAATCCTCTTTTAGAAGGCAAAAAATGAATAAATGCAATAGTGTAAGTACCACAAATTACTGTTCTCCATTTACAAAGTTTTGATGCTGTTAAAATGCTTGTATAAACACAAGATCTGTTTCAAACTCCGTGGGCGTAAAAAAAAAAACAGAACTATTAGATTATAAAAATAATTGATCACAGTATATGTAAGTCAAGTCATGCTGTATACCTTAAACTTAAAAAAGATAATTGTGGGGCACCTGGGTGGCTCATTCAGTTAAGCGTCTAACCTTTGATCTCACCTCAGGTCATGATCTCAGGGTTGTCAGTTCAAGCCCAATGTAAATTTTTAAAAAATTCTTTTAAAGATAACTGACGACTTCTTGATAATGAAGTATCTATCTTATTGCACAAAACTATAGATTTTTAAATTTTGGACAAAAAAACTGGATATTGGGGCGCCCGGGTGGCTCAGTGGGTTAAGCCTCTGCCTTCGGCTCAGGTCATGATCTCAGGGTCCTGGGATCGAGCCCTGCATTGGGCTCTTTTCTTGTCGAGAAGCCTGCTTTCCCCTCTCTGTCTACCTGCCTTTGTGCCTACTTGTGATCTCTCTTTCTCTGTCAAATAAATAAAATCTTAAAAAAAAAAAACTGGTTTATTATAAAAATTCTATGGGTAAAAGGGGAGAACTTTATATACTTTTAACATTTTAAAACTTAATAAGGTGCAAGAAATAGAGGTGGAACTGAGACACGATCATTTTGTTGCTTATTACCAAACCTAATGAAGGGGGGAGGGTAGTGAAGGCTGTTCTGAAAACTAAGTCTTCTGTTGACTCCAGTTGCCTGTGCCTTACCTTACCATCCAACACGGATGATTAAGAATTGGTTATAGAGGCTCCTGGGTGGCTCAGTCAGTTGGACGTCTGACTCTTGATTTTGGCTCAGGTCACGATCTCAGGGTCGTGAGGTTGAGCTCCCTGTTGGGCTCACAGTCAGCCTGAGTCTGCTTGCCCCTCTCCCTCTGCTCTTCCCCCAGCTCATGTTCTGTCTCTCTGTTTCTCTCAAATAAATAAATAAATAATTTCTTTTTGGGAAATCCTGAAGAATTGGTTCTAAATCAGATTCTAAAAGCTCCTAGGGCTTATTGTTTAACCCTGTTTTATCCTTATCGCTAGCAAGTAATGTAGATACATGTAACTACAGCTAATAGTTACTTCGTCTGAAGAAGACAGTGTTATATAATTTTTAATAATATTATACATTGGGACGCCTGGGTGGCTCAGTTGGTTAAGCGGCTGCCTTCGGCTCAGGTCATGATCCCAGCATCCTGGGATCGAGTCCCACATCGGGCTCCTTGCTTGGCAGGGAGCCTGCTTCTCCCTCTGCCTCTGCCTTCCACTCTGTCTGCCTGTGCTCGCTTGCTCTCTCTCCCTCTCTCTCTGACAAATAAATAAATTTAAAAAATAATAATAATAATATTATACATTTATTTAAAAGTCAACCCAGAAATTCATCTGAAACAACTAAACTGAAACTAAAAAGCCTGAATTAAATATTGACGAGGAGGGCGCGCTGGGTGGCTCAGTGGGTTAAAGCCTCTGCCTTCAGCTCAGGTCATGATTCCAGGGTCCTGGGATCAAGTCCCACATCGGGCTCTCTGCTCAGCGGGGAGCCTGCTTTCTCCTCTCTCTCTCTCTCTCTCTCTCTCTCTACCTGCCTCTCTGCCTACTTGTGATCTCTGTCAAATAAATAAATAAAATCTTTAAAAAATAAATAAATAAAAATAAATGTTGACAAGGAAAAACCCGAGGGCTGAAAAAGAAAGTACTAGAACTCTGTATAGTACATGGTGTAAGAAACAAGCCTTTGGGGACTCCTGGGTGGCTCAGTTGGTTGGACGACTGCCTTCGGCTCAGGTCATGATCCCGGAGACCCGGGATCGAGTCTCGCATCAGGTTCCCAGCTCCACAGGGAGTCTGCTTCTCCCTCTGACCTTCTCCTCGCTCATGCTCTCTCACTGCCTCTCTCTCAAATAAATAAATAAAATCTTAAAAAAAAAAGAAAAAAAAAAAGAAACAAGCCTTTGAAATTTGAAGTGCTACAATTTGAGTGAGGGAATAGGTAGTTTAAATATGAGGACATAGTATCCGGGTACTACTCAAATCAGAAACTCCAAAGTGTAATTTGGCTAGTTATATTCCTCTCCTAACATCCACTACCTCCAAGAAACACCAAGACCTCCAATTCTAACGTGCTTTCCTTGTGGGCTGCAGCTGCATGACTCACAGAAAAAGGTGTTTTCTTTAAAACACACAATCATAAAACTATAGCCAGTATCATATACCCAGTGTTCTGACAAAGGGGACCAAGGAGGAAAACTACCTTGTTTTTGGCTCTCATGGAAAACAGAATGGAGCCATAGGGCCATTTTATTTATTTTTTTAAAAGATTTTATTTAGGGGCGCCTGGGTGGCTCAGTGGGTTAAAGCCTCTGACTTCGGCTCAGGTCATGATCCCAGGGTCCTGGGATCGAGCCCTGAATTGGGCTCTCTGCTCGGTGGGGAGCCTGCTTCCCCTCCTTCTCTCTCTGCCTGCCTCTCTGCCTGCTTGTGATCTCTGTCAAACAAATAAATAAAAATCTTTAAAATAAAAATTTTTTAAAATATTTTATTTATCTACTTGACAGAGAGCACAAGCAGGAGTAGCAGCAGGCAGAGGGAAAGGGAGAAGCAGCCTCCCTGCTAAGCAGAGAGCCTGATACGGGACTCAGTTGCAGGACCCTGGGATCATGACCTGAGCCAAAGGCAGATGTTTATCCAACTGAGCCACCCAGGCACCCTTCCATAGGGCCATTAGTTTAAGAAGAAACAACAGCATATCCAATTGTGACTCTAGGCCTGTATTTTTTGTGTTTAAATTGGAAATGGAGAGAGATGTTCATAAAATCAAAGTTGTTGAGAAGTGGTTGATGTCCAAATTAGCTTAGGAACAGCTTCAAATTCACTTCTCTCAGTCCTTTATTTTTGAATACAGAATAAATTTGAGGTGTAATTATGCCATTAAGAATTTTAGGGACGCCTGGGTGGCTCAGTTGGTTAAGCGGCTGCCTTTGGCTCAGGCCATGAACCCGGCGTCCTGGGATCAAGTCCCACATCGGGCTCCTTGCTCGGCAGGGAGCCTGCTTCTCCCTCTGCCTCTGGCCTGCCACTCTGTCTGCCTGTGCTCGCTCTCTCTCTCTCCCCCTCTTTCTCTGACAAATAAATAAATAAATAAATAATTTTTTTTTTTTTTAAAGGGGGGCACTTGGGTGGCTCAGTCAGTTGAGCATCTGACTCTTGATTTTGGCTCAGGTCATGCTATCTATCTGTATATATAAGCTAGAAAGAAGAAACACTAATTTCCATAATTATACCAGCAAACTATTTACTTTTTGGTTTAGTTCCTTCCATTCTTCTTTTTAACATATTTAGCATAGTTTAGATAACATGATGTGTATGATTTACATATAGATTTAAGTTCTGCTTTTTTTAAAAGATTTTATTTATTTATTTTAGAGAGAGAGAAGGAAAGTGCATGAGCCGGGGTAGGGGGTAGGGAGTGGCAACAAAGCAGAGGGAGAGGGAGAAGCTGAAGCCGACTCCCCACTGCAGGGAGCCGGACATGGGTCTTGATCCTAGGACCTGGAGATCATGACCTGAGCTGAAGGCAGACAGCCAACCAACTAAGCCACCCAGGCACCCCATCTTCTACTTTTAATCTAGGGTTATTAATTATTCTAGAAACTTACTTTTAGTGATTATATATTATTTTATGTAAGTTTTTCAGTTTATTTATTCATATATGAATTGTATATTTAAGACTTCCCCAGGTATGTACCACCTTAAATAACACTATCAGAAATAACATCTCCAGTTTCCATCTTCTAAAGCTGAGTTTCCTGGACTTTTGTGTAAATATGTTATGATATTTAGGCTTTTTTTTATATTCAGGGTTGTGGGGGTTTTTTTGAGAGTTTTTGTTGTTGTTGTTGTTGTTGTTGTTGTTGTTTTTAATTTGACAGAGATCCCAAGTAGGCAGAGAGGCAGGCAGAGAGAGAGGAAGGGAAGCAGGCTCCCTGCTGAGCAGAGAGCCCAATGCGGGGCTCAATCCCAGGACCCTGGGATCATGACCTGAGCTGAAGCAGAAGCTTTAACCCACTGAGCCACCCAGACACCCCTATATTTAGGCTTTTAATAGACAAAATGGTCTTATATATTTTAGACAAAGTTGAAGTTAAAATTTGAAAAAATATGTGCATAACCCTGGCCATTAGTCTAGTTACAAATAATACCTATTCAGATAACAAAAGAATATATGCCCAGATGGAATTTGGCAAGGGAGGACCAATACCTGTTTCCTAGGCTCTTCAAATATGGATTTAAGCAGACTGAAGAATAGGTCTTGCCCGTGGATTTTACCTTAGTCTATTTTCAGTCTGCTGCCTTCCCTTTTTTTTTTTTTTTAAAGATTTTATTTATTTATTTGTCAGAGAGAGAGCGAGAGAGGGAGCACAGGCAGACAGAGTGGCAGGCAGAAGCAGAGGGAGAAGCAGGCTTCCTGCCAAGCAAGGAGCCCGATGTGGGACTCAATCCCAGGACACTGGGTCATGACCTGAGCCGAAGGCAGCCGCTTAACCAACTGAGCCACCCAGGCATCCCTGCTGCCTTCCCTTTTTAAAAATACTCTTGGACTTGAGCTGAGAAGGCTTGACTGGCTGCCTCACCAGTATCATTTAATTACTTGAAGATCCCACCCTTCATATGTAGGATATTTGATGGAATCAAATTTTTGTGGTTTTCCTCTGGTGTCAAAATAATGTCTGTATGGGGAAAAGACAAGATGATTTGCTTCTTTCCTTTTTCATTAGGAATGATTAATGTGATTCCCTTTCTCCTTTTTCTGCTATCTTTCATCTTTGAGAACACTCCCTTGATTCAGTATTTCTTTCTTTCAGCAGGCAGATAAGCAATGAGTGTGTGGGCAGAACTTTATCAACACTATTTTAATCAGTTATAGGTGTTGCTCTTGAATAATGCCTGAAAGTTGAGTTTCCAGAGCACTGCCAGACTAGTCCCATACTTGAGAGTATAACTTCAAGTCCTATCTCACTCTCCCACATATCCTATCAAAGCATGAAGAATTTATCTGTCTCAACTTAAAGTAAGATCTAAAGAATTATGGTACAGAGTAGTCAGTGAAGAAAGACTCGTTTATAAATAAAAAAGAAAAATCCGTAATCTGATGTAAAATAATGTGCAATACTGATCCAAATCATACAGGTTATTGCTACATCCAATTTAAGTACAAAGTAATGATTTCTAAGAGAAGTAAACAAAGAATTGATAAAGTACCTATTGAAATTTGAAGTAATTATGATGGAATGGCAAATTTGTTTATAAGGAGGCTTCAGTAGGAAACCAAATTTTAAACTTTTTACCCTTCATAAATTTTGGTAGTGACCAATATCTGAGATGTATACCAAACTTGTTAAATTATATAAAATAGAGATTGGGGTGCCTGGGTGGCCTGGTCGGTTGAGCATCTGACTCTTGGTTTCAGCTTGGGTCATGATCTCCTGGTTGTGGGACTGAACCCCGCTTTGGGCTCTGTGCTCAGTGTGGAATCTCCTCTGGGTTCTCTCTCTCTCTCTCTCTCTCCCTCCCTCCCTCTGCCTGCCCCCCTGCTCGTGTTCTCTCTCTCTCTCTCTCAAATAAATAAAATCTTTAAAATAGAGATTAATACCTATCATCAGGTTGTGTAAGAATTAAATCGTATAATGTGCCAGCTTAGTAAATTACATTCTAAAAACTTTTGTTAACAAATGAAGCCAGATGTTGGAAAGACTTGTAAGATTTCAGCTTAGTCTTTATTCTGATGGCAGCACGATTGAAAGGATCATAGACTTTTTTTTTTTAAGATTTTATTTATTTATTTGACAGAGAGAGAGAGAGCACAAGCAGGCAGAGAGAGACAGGGAAGCAGGCTACCCGCTGAGCAGAGAGCCCGATTCGGGGCTCGATCCCAGGACCCTGAGACCATGACCCGAGCTGAAGGCAGGGGCTTAAACCACTGAGCCACCCAGGCGCCCCATAGATCATAGACTTTTAAAGTCAGAGACTTGGAGTGCCTGGGTAGCTCAGTTGGTTGGGCATCTGTCTTCACCTCCGATCATGATCCCGAAGTCCCAGGATCAAGTCCCACATTGGGCTCCGTGCTCAGCAGGGAGCCTGCTTCTCCCTCTGCTCTTCAGCGTGCTCATGCTCCGTCTTCTCTCTCTCAAATAAATAAATAAAATCTTAAAAAAAAAAAGCCAGAGGCATGGATTTGAATCCCACTTATAGGGGCACCTGGGTGGCTCAGTGGGTTAAAGCCTCTGTCTTCGGCTCAGGTCATGATCCTGGGGTCCTGGGATCGAGCCCCACATCAGGCTCTCTGATCGGCAGGGAGCCTGCTTCCTCCCCTCTCTTTGCCTGCTTCTCTGCCTACTTTGTGATCTCTATCTGTGAAATAAATAAATAAATTAATTTAAAAAAAAAAAGAATCCCACTTATATCACACTATAGGCAAAGAGAATGCATTAAAAGAATGAAATATGCAAAGAAAAGCAGTCCAGCAGGAGAAAAAAAGCCAATTAAATGACATGTATAAGACGTTGCAATTAAATAAACAACAAAACTAAACTCGCCACTGAAAATACTATACCCAGTGAAAATAACCTTAAAATATGAAGATATAAATTATACTAATTGTAGGAGAACCTGGGTGGCTCAGTTAGTTAAGTATCTGACTCTTGATTTCATCTCAGGTCATGATCTCAGGGTTGTGAGATCAAGCCCTGCTTCATACACTTCAGCAGCTGCAGAATCTGCTTGAGATTCTCTCTCTCCTCTCCCAACCCCATGCAAGCACATGCGTGCACGTTCTCTCTCTCTCTCTCTCTCTCTCTCTCTCTCAAATAAATAAATAAATAAAATCTTTTTTAAAAATTATCCTAATTATAAGCACAGGATTACAGAAGGAAATAAAGATTACCTGGGAAAGCAAATATGTAGGAAATATAAAAGAATATTGTTTATTAAAACAACAACAATAATAATGTTTGCTGTGGTTTATTGTTGTTTATGTAGAAATATATATAACAACACAGTAAATAGAGTTGAAGTGTTGTAAAATCCTTCCATTGTTTATTAAGTAAGTAAAGTACTAACAGTGTAGATTGTAATAAGTCAAGGATTCACAGAACAAATCAGACCAATAGAAAATAAATAGCAAAACAGTAGACTTAAACCCCACTGTGTCAGGAAAAACATTAAATATAAATGGACTAAACACTCTAAAGGACAACAGTTGTCAAACTAGATAGAAAAACAAAATCAAGGCAAAAGTGTTACTAGATTGACACAGGGACTTTCATAATGATGAAAGGATAATTTAACAGAAAGATATAATAACTCTAAATTTGTATATATCTAATAATGTAGGTTTTAAGTATATAAAGCAAAAGAGACAAACCCATTTTCGTAGGTAGAGCTGTTAACATACCTCTCAGTAACTGATAGAACAAGCTAACAGCAAATGAGAAAGGATATTAATGATTTGTACAATGTGATTAAAGGACTTGACTTCGCTGGCAGACATGAAACACTCCCCTCAACTGCACAATGTACCATGTTTCCAAGTGGACATTAACCTAATAGAAATCTGGAAGAAGAATAACTGTTAACTTTTTATTCTTTTTTTTTTTTTAATTTAAACTATATCTGAGACTAAAAGGCACAGTAAAGACCCTTAAAGTTCTTCTTTAGGAATACTTATACATAAGTGGGGAACACTGAAATGATACCATGATTTTCTAGTTTATTTTTTTCAACAAAGAATTATGTTACAGACAGGGAAGGTCTGCCTCTGTAACATTTGCAGATAATAATCTGGGATTGGCTTTAACAAACCTGACTGATCATAAGAGTCACCTGGGAAGATTTTTAAAAACAGATTCCTGGATCCCACTACCTGAGGATTCTGTATTTTGAAAAGGTAACTGAGCTAATACCAAGTATTTGAACAGATTTAGGAGTTACTGTAATAACGTTCTGTTTGTTATGTTCTGTCTGTTATGGAGGGGAGGAACGTAGAGAATATGAGAATATGTAAGAATGAATGAATTTGGGATAATAATCAGGTCAGGGTTGGGTGCGGCTGAATCCCCCCACTGTATGAATCAAGAGGCATATCCTCTTCTAAAAGTTTTATAAACATGGGGGCTCCTGGGTGGTTCAGTCGGTTAAGCATCTGACTCTTGATTTCAGCTCAGGTCATGAGATCAAGCCCCACGCCAGTCTCTGTGCTGATTGTGGAGCCTAAGATTCTCTTCCTCCCTCTCCTTCTGACCCTCCCCCCCTACCCCCAACTCTCAGTCCCATGCGCGCTCTCTCAAAAAAAAAAAAAAGTTTTATAAACATGAAAATTAACATTTGCATAAAATATCAAAGGGAAAAAAAAGCTGTTCTCTCTGCTTTTTGTATTCAGTAACTATATTCTTTACACAAAGAAAGAGGAGGGCTATTTTAGCAGTAGATGTGATGGCAGACCCAGTCATTTGTATCATAGCTGTTGGTATTTTCCACACATGCTGTACTTTTGAATATAAATTGAACTTGTCTTAAGTTCATATGCCAGCAGGCATGAATATGTTTGAAAGGATATCATAATCTTATTGTTTTAAATGTATAAGAGAAAGGGAACACATAAATAATATTGTTCAATATAATGAAGGATTACAAGGGATGAACTAAGTTCTGCTTTAAGAAGTGGTTAGGTTAGATTCCCGGCAAGATAGTGGCAGCAAGTGAGATGGCTGTATCATTGAGGGACTTGACAGGAACTTGTCTGTGATCCATTCTTACCTAATACTCCTCAAGCTTTCTGGCTGTCTTTCTTTGTAAAAGTATCACATTGCACTCACCTTTTCTTTCACATTGTTTGTTTGTTGTTTTGTTTTGTTTTTTGAGTTTTTATATTATCTTCCCATTATTTTTAATCAAACAGGCATTTTCTTATGTATCATTTGGAACTTAGTGGAGTCCATTCAGTGGGTGGGTGGCAGGATATTTCAAATTTCAGTTCCTCCTTGCCTCTAGCAAGTAAGGTGACTGTGAACACCTAGTGGTGGCTTAGCTCCGTTTCTGAAAGTGTTATCATTAACATATGCTAAATATTATATTACAGGACATATTTAAAATGCCTTGAGGTCTCATTGACATTTCATAATTGGGAGTTTACTGTCTTAAAGCACTGAGTCTTAAAAGCGATACCTGTTTTCACCCAGGTCCCATTCCCGGGGGTGCATCCCAGGTACCACAGAGGGGAAATGGTTGGGACAGGAGTTGTTCTGATGTCTCTGCAAGTAAACTTAGGGATATGTGGTCCGGCATTATAATAACTAGATTCTCTTGCATTTTATGGAAGGCATTAAAGTAGTTGAGACTCAGGATGTGTTCAAGTAAATCATGTAACTAGGAACAAAAGAGTCATTGTCCTCTCATCTCCTTCAGTAGCCAGAACCCTGTTTTGCCTAAGTCACCAACACACAGAAAAATAATGCACCCGGCAGTCACTGCTGTAGTCACTGTGATCGTGACAATTGTGCAAATCTGACTTTAATCAACAGGTTTCCCTAGACTCACATCTATCAACCAACAAAGATAGAATTTGGCAACTGTTTCTTAAAAAAAAATAGTAAATGCGGGGAGCCTGGGTGGCTCAGTCGTTAAGTGACTGCCTTTGGCTCAGGTCATGATCCCAAGGTCCTGGGATCGGGCCCCACGTCAGGCTCCCTGCTCCATGGGAAGCCTGCTTCTCCCTCTCCCACTCCCCCTGCTTGTGTTTCCTCTCTCGCTGTCTCTCTCTGTCAAGTAAATAAATGAAGTCTTTAATAATAGTAATAATAATAAATGCTTATTGATTATGTATTTTCTTTTATGAAAAACTATCCACAGTATTAAAAGAAACTTTTTTTAGTGCATATATTATGCCCATTTATCCCCCCAAAAAAGAGCGTTATTTGCTTCAGATCTGAAATTGTGTACAATAAGCATGTGAACTTATTACACGGGATAATATAATATGTGATCCTTGATGTATTTCTATAAAGTAAAGGTTCCACTTTGATTCCAGGATGGTTATTCCTCATGACTCTTTTTTTCTTCTCCTCTAGACTTCTCCAGAGAACCCTGGGACAGTAGGTGGAGTGCAAAGCTGTATTGTGTTGCCTTCCTGCTTTTTTTTGTTGCTTTCCTGCTTTTATTTTTATTATTATTATTATTATTATTCTTGGCCCAGTCTTGGCTGCTCCTTTCTCTGCCACTAGAACTAACTAACTAAACCCTGCATGTGTGGTCATTGTGAGGGATTCATGGCCTTTCATTTCAGTCCCTCACATAATACTGTGTCAGTGACGGTTTTTGTCATATCCTTAAGATCATGACTGTCCCTAAAGTACTATTGTGATAGGCAAACTGGAATCCCACCTCTGCTTTCCAAAAAGATTACATTTTAAAGCACTCTCTATAATGCCCCAGCCCCAGGCTCCTTCCAGTGCTCCAAACTTAGGGTCTTGTGAAAGGAAAAAATAATCTGAAAAAACAAACAAACAAACAAACAAAAACAAAAACCAGGTACAAGTAAGGTGTTAACACTTGATGTGTTACCCGCCCTGAACTATTAATGTCCTGAAAGAGGAGGGCAGAGGGAGGGCAGTGTTTAGTAGAGAATGATGACTCACTCACTCGAGATGGAACTCCCCATTTCAGTGACACCAGAGGCAGTACTGTTAGCTGGGGAAGGCCTCTCCCCCCACCACCCCGTGCCAAAAGGATGAGAATGGAAACAGCGATAGGCTGCAGGGGGCAAGATCTCATGCATATTGAAAGGACATTCACATTTGTGTGTGTGTGTGTGTGTGTGTGTTCGCGCCTTTTAAGAAATTTTGAGCTGGTTATGATCATCTCATTGAATTTTTGTCCTAAAATGATGTCAGCTTGGTTTGGTTCCTTTTCCCTCTTAGTAATTTATCTGTTATGGATTTTGATGTTTAGTGTCTGTGTGATGTCAAGGAATCTGTCTGCATGATTGTTTATCATTGTTCTGATCCTTTCCAACCACCACAGGAAGAGAGGGGAAGGGACCTTTTAGAAATTATGCTGACATAATAAATTGGCTGTTCTTTTCCCTGTGTGCCTTTCACCATACTACAGAGGAAGCCAGCCAGCCCACCGCAGACCCAGGCATGGTCATGGACAGTGTGGAAGCGGGAGACACGACACCTCCCACCAAAAGGAAGAGCAAGTTCTCAGGCTTTGGCAAGATCTTCAAGCCCTGGAAATGGCGGAAAAAAAAAAGTAGTGATAAATTCAAAGAGACATCAGAAGGTGAGACATTAAGATTTAAATATATGTTCTGAGTTACTAGAGTTTCTTACTTTAGAAGTATCCAACTTTCTCATTCTCTTCCCAAGCTTCTCTAATCCTCTATTTGAAGAGGGAATTCAGTCTTTCAGGAATAAAACCAAGCAGTCACTCACTTATGTACTATAGTCTCATCCCCAGATTGCCATTTTGATGGAATTAAAGTTTATTGATGGAATTAAAGTTTATCAAGTGGTGAATGGAGTTCCTGAATGGTAGCAAATCTATGATGCTTTTTTTTCTACTCTGACCACTTTCAGAGAAAGTTCATCCATAAGTATATAAATACTGTATTGTTGAAATGCCAATTAAAAAAGAGCTAAAATTTTATCAGTATAGTTTCTTTTGAAAATGCAGCTTTCAAAAAAAAAAAAAAAGAAAAGAAAATGCAGCTTTCCCCATAACATAGGATATGGAAGAAATTATGCTTTTAAATTTGAATTTAGTTTTCCTGTTCTTTCCAGAGAATGGAAAATTGAACCACTTTGTTCTTTTACCTGTTGAGTTAGAATGCTTAAAATGGACCATTAACTGCCACATTTCTGAATGCTGTTTTCCAATTTAAAACTAGTTTTAGAGCGAAAAATATCTATGCGAAAACCGAGAGAAGAGCTGGTTAAAAGAGGGGTCCTCTTGGAAGACTCTGAGCAGGGTGAGTTTATAAATAAAATAGCGTATGTCTGTCTCTATACACTTGGGTGTTTGATTCTGACTAGGTATTTGAATTTTCTTTTTATTGCTTTTGGGAGGGAGGAGAGATTTTTTAAAGCTTTTCAGGCATCCAGAATGGGTTTTTTCAAACTTGTACAGAAGAAAAAAGACAACTCAGTAAACGAGTCTACAGAAACACTGGATAGTTCACTAAAGAATATATACATAAATACATAAATTTTTTTAAAAAGAATATATACAAATGGGGCCCTGGCTGACTCAGTCAGTGGAGCATGTGACAGCCGATTTCCAGGGTCATGAATTTGAGCCCCAGGTTGGGTGTAGAGATTACTTTAAAAAAAATTTTTTTTGATTTAGCATAATCTGGGGCACCTGGGTGGCTCACTCATCAAGCCTCTGCCTTCAACTCAGGTCATGATCCCAGGGTCCTAGGATGGAGCCCTGCATCAGGCTCCCTGCTAGGCAGGAAGATTGCTTCTCCCTCTCCCACTCCCCTGCTTAAGTTCCTGCTCTCGCTATCTCTCTGTGTCAAATAAATAAAGAAAATCTTTTTTTTTTAAGATTTTATTTGTTTGATAGATTGAGATCACAAGTCGGGAGAGAGGAGGAAGCAGGCTCCCCACGGAGCAGAGAGGCCAATGCAGGGCTTGATCCCAGGACCCTGGGATCATGACCCGAGCCGAGGCAGAGGCTTAACCCACTGAGCCACCCAGGTGCCCCAAATAAATAAATAAAATCTTTAAGAAAAAAAAAAGTTTAGCATAATTGTGAAAGCTGGAGAGATCCAAACCTATGTACAGGCATGTCCAGAATTTGGTATATAAACAAAAATATGAATACATGTATATCAGGAGATATGTACAAACATGCTTGTAGCAACAATATTTATTAACAATAGAGCAAAATTGGAAACAACCCAAATACGCACTGATAATAAAATATATAGGGTTCCCTAGGTGACTTAGTCAGTTAAGTGTCCGACTCTTGATTTTAGCTCAGGTCATGATCTCAGGGTCATGCAATTGAGCCCTACATCAGACTCTGTGCTAAGCATGGAGTCGGCTTGGGATTTTCTCTCACCCCTCTCCTTCTCCCTCTGCCCGTCCCTCCTATTCATCTGTGCGCGTGCGCTTGCTCTTTCTCACTCTCTCTCAAATGAATAAATAAATAATCTTTTTTAAAAAATGTTTCTAGATCCCTGAAGCCTCCCTTGCCTCCTCCTAACACACCTCTCCTTCCCCCACAGAGCAGTTACTCTTCTCTTGTGATAATCCTGTTTGTTCTATTACAGTTTAACCACTTAAGCATGCATCTCTAAACACTTTAAGATTGCCTGTTTTTTCTTTATATTTATAGAAATGATATATGTATTCTTTCATGACTGACTGCAGTTGCTCAGTATTACTTATAAGAATCAGATTTTAGGGGCGCCTGGGTGGCTCAGTGAGTTGAAGCCTCTGCTTTCGGCTCGGGTCATGATCTCGGGGTCGTGGGCTCGAGCCCCGCATCGGGCTCTCTGCTCCGCGGAGAGTCAGCTTCCTCCTCTCTCTCCCTGCCTGCCTCTCTTGCCTACTTGTGATCTCTGTCTGTCAAATAAATAAATAAAATCTTTAAAAAAAAAAAAAAAAAGAATCAGATTTTAGCATGCCAGTGTAGTTTGTTTTCACCACTGTATAGTATTTCATTTTACAAATGTATCACAAGTTATACACATGCACACACATACATATTTTTTAAGGTTTATTCATTTTTAGAGAGAGAGAGCATGTGAGTGGCGGCGCAGGGGGAGGGGTGAAGCAGATGAAAAGGGAGAGAAACAGACTCCTCTCTGAGCACAGAGCCCAACACAGGGCTTGGTCTCACAGCCTTGAGATCATGACCTAAACCAAAGTCAGACACTTAACTAACAGAACCACCCAGGCACACCCTCTGGAAACATTTTCTTTCTCCCTCCCTTCCTTCCTTTCTTCCTTCCCTCCTTCCTTCCTTCCTTCCTCCCCTTGTATTTAAATTCAATGAATTAACACACAGTGTATTATCAGTTTCAGAGGTAGAGGTCAGTGATTCATCAGTTGCATATAACACCCAGCGCTCATTACATCACCCAGTTACCCCATCCCCCCACCCACCGCCCCTCTAGCAACCCTTAGTTTGTTTCCTGTAGTTAAGAGTCTCTTATGGTTTGCCTCCCTCTGCTTTCACTGTTTTATTTTTCCCTCACTTCCCCTATGATCCTCTGTTTTGTTTCTTAAATTCCACATATGAGTGAAATCACATGATAATTGTTTCTCTGACTGACTTGTTTTGCATAGCATAATACCCTCTAGTTCCATCCATGTCATTGCAAATAGTAAGATTTCAATTTTTTGTTGGCTGAGTAATATTACATTGTGTATTTATGTGTGTATATATACAACACATCTTTATCCATTCATCTGTCAGTAGACATCTGGGCTTCTACAGTATGGCTATTTGGAAGCTTTTTTTTTTTTTAAGATTTTATTTATTTATTTGACAGAGAGAGAGAGAGAGAGATCACAAGTAGGCAGGGAGGCAGGCAGAGAGAAGAGGAAGCAGGCTCCCCACAGAGGAGAGAGCCCGATGCGGGGCTGGATCCCAGAACCCCGGGATCATGACCTGAGCTGAAGGCAGAGGCTTTAACCCACTGAGCCACCCACGTGCCCCGCTATTTGGAAACATTTCTTAATGTCCATGGTGATCACACATTGAAATATCTCACTGAAATTTACATTTATGTTTTGTACATTTTTCTCTACTAGTATTATACTTGACAATAAAAAACTAAATACAAGATATTTTGAGAGAATTCAGTGCTGTGCTATCTATATTTGATTTATTTAAGGAAGGCAAATATTTTTTGTGGGAATGAAAACATCTACTGAAGGGAAAATATTAAAACATAAGAAAAACTTTTTTTTTTTTAAGGAATCTCAACTTAAGGGTGTAAATATGAAATGATTTTATTCTAATAATTACCTCTTAATTTCCTATACTAAAAATGGCCATTTTCTTAGTGAGGGGTAAAAAAGCAAACAAACAACAACAACAACAACAAAAAACTGTTCACTCTTCTTGCAAATGTCTACCCTAACAGGCTGTGACCTTTAACTCTGAAATTGAATGACTTGTGAAGGATCCTTGGAGCTGATCTTCTCTGTGTCTCTTTATGATGTCAGCTTTGTGCTGGCTGCAGTACTGTCTCGCTTTCCTTTGTTTTATGTTTTAATATGTATATTTTTAAATATTTGTTTTAGAGAGAGAAAGAAGCTGGGGGAGGGACAGAACCTCAAGCAGACTCCCTGCTGAGTGCAGGGAGCCAGATGCAGGGCTCAGTCCCATGACCCAGAAGTCGTGACTTGAGCCAAAATCAAGAACAGATGCTTAACTGACCTAGCCAGCCAGGTGTCCCTGTTTGTTTGAGCTTTTTTGACCAAATTTGTCTGCATGCCCAGATTCTGTTTGTCATAAAAAAATCTTCTGTTTGTCATAAAGATCATGTTTTGGTATTTCAACACTCATCTCTTGTTTAATAATGTCAGGACTTTTCTCCAATGTGTGACTTTTATGAAGCAGCTTATCGGAAGAATTAAGAATACAGTACATTGGTTGTATTTCATTTCTCTTCATTAGAGTTCCTTTGCATGAGACAGATCTGAAACTCAAGTTTTAAAACTGTATCCTATCCTTTGGACAATGGGAGAAAGGAAACAAACCAATGGAATATTACAGTTTTTAGGTTTTTAACCATGTTGTTATATTGCTTATTCACAAAATGTAATTAAATTATGTAGATTAAAGTTTTTTTTAAAGACTTACTTATTTTGGGGGCACCTGGGTAGCTCAGTCAGTTAAATGGCTGTCTTCGGCTCGGGTCATGATCCCAGAATCCTGGGATTGAGCCCCACATTGGACCCTCTGCTCAGTGGAGAGAGCCTGCTTCTCCCTCCACCACTCCTCCTGCTTGTGCTTGCTTCCTCGCTCACTCTTTGTCAAATAAATAAATAAAATCTTAAAAAAAAAAAGATTTATTTATTTTAGAGAGCAAGCACAGTGTGGGGAGGAACAGAGGGAGAAGAAGAGAGAGAATCCCAAGCAGACCCCTTGCTGAGTACAGAGCCCAACGTGGGGTTTGATCTCACGACCCCAAGATCATGACCTGAGCTGAAATCAGGAGTTGGACACCCAACTGACTGAGCCACGAGGACGCCCCTGAATTGAAGATTTTTAAATTTCAACTACCTAAAAATTTTAAGGGGCTGGGGGACAGAGGGAGAGAGAGAGAATCTTAAGCAGACTCTAGGCCCACTATGTAGCCTATCAGGGACTCGATCTCACAACCCTGAGATCATGACCTGCACAGAAATCAAGAGTCAGGCACTTAACCGGCTGAGCCACCCAGGCACCCCTCAGCTATATAAAAATTATGAGACTGATGCGCTGCCTACTGCGCTAAGGAGGCACCCGTCAGCTATATAAAAATTAAACGAAGGAAACAAACATGAAGGAAAATTACTAAAATATTAATTAGCATTTGTTGTCAGGATCGGAATACAGGAGGCTTTTTTTTTTTTTCCATTTTTCTGAATTTTCTGCATGCTTAGCATGAGCATAGATAACCAGTTTTGTTTTGTTTTTCTTAAGGTTTTATTTATTTATTTGAGAGAGCATGAGCGAGGAGAAGGTCAGAGGGAGAAACAAACAGACTCCCTGTGGGGCTGGGAGCCCGATGCGGGACTCGATCCCGGAACTCCGGGATCATGACCTGAGCCGAAGGCAGTCCAACCAACTGAGCCACCCAGGTGTCCCGGATAACCAGTTTTTTAATGAGACTTTGAATTTTATATTTGGACACAAAATCTTCTAGGCATTTTATGTGGTTAACTATAATTGTAACACCTGTGTTGCAGCACTTTTGACCCTTGCTTTTTTTCTTTCCTTTTTTTTTTTTTTTTTTTTTTTTTTTTTTTTTTTTTTTTTTTTTTTTTGGATAATAGCCATTTCTTACCCCTTGCCCTTTCCTGCCTCTTACTTTCCTTGCTCACCCACAAACCCCATACATTACTTGCTTGTTGTTATTCTCCTTCATTCAGTTTCTTTTGCCCTATGCTTCCTATTGGCTCTTTTTTTTTTTCTTTTTCTCCTATTGGCTCTTCATCCAAGTTGTTTTTAGCCTATAAGCTCAAAGCCACATTTGATAAATGAGTTGTAGCCATTGGACAAGATACTACTCTACCAACCAGGTCTTTTGCCTTTTACTAACTTGACTTTATTATAAAATACTTAATATGTTTTCTGACATGGAACAAGGACATTCATAGATGTTAAACCCGGGTACTGCTTATACTCCACTCTGTTAGCATTGTAGAAAACCTTTGCATTAAATATAAGAAATTTTAGGGGGCGCCTGGGTGGCTCAGTGGGTTAAAGCCTCTGCCTTCGGCTCGGGTCGTGATCCCAGGGTTCTGGGATCGAGCCCCACATCCACGGAGAGCCTGCTTCCTCCTCTCTCTGCCTGCCTCCCTGCCTACTTGTGATCTCTCTCTCTCTGTCAAATAAATAAATAAAACCTTTAAAAAAAAAAAAAAAGAAATTTTAATAGACATATAGATCAGGGCACCTGGGTGGCTCAGTGGGTTAAAGCCTCTGCCTTCGGCTCAGGTCATGATCTCAGGGTCCTGGGATCGAGCCCCACATCGAGCTCTCTGCTCAGCAGGGAGCCTACTTCCTCCTCTCTCTCTGCCTGCCTCTCTGCCTACTTGTGATCTCTTTCTCTGTCAAATAAATAAAATCTTTTTAAAAAAGAAGAATTACCAAATAATTCAGTAATTCCTCTACTGGGTATTTACCTAAAGAAAATGAAAACACTATTTCAGAAAGTTATATATACCCCCATGTTCATTGCAGCATTATTTACAATAGCCAAGATATAGAACCATTCATCCATAGATGAATGGATAAACACACACATACACCACACACACACACAGGAATATTACTCAGCCATAAAAAAAAGAATGAAATCTTACCATTTGCAACAAGAGGGATGAATCTAGAGAACATAATGCTAAGTGAAATAAGTTAGAGGAAGACATACCATATGATTTCAGTTATATGTAGAATTTAAGAAATAGAACAAGTGAACAAAGAAAAAAGACACACAAAAAAACCAGACTGAAACAGAGAACAAACTGGTGGTTGCTGCTTGGGAAGTGTGGGCAGGGGTCAGTGAAATAGGTGAAGGGATTAAGAGCACACTTACCATGATGAGCACTGCATAATGTATAGAATTGTTGAATTATTATATTGTACACATGAAACTAACACTGTATTTTATTATACATGAATTTAAGAACAAATCTTTAAAAATTTTTAAAAAGAGGGGTGCCTGAGTGGCTCTAGTCAGTTAAACGCCTCCCTTCAGCTCAGGTCATGACCCCAGAGTTCCAGGATCAAGTCCCGCATTGGGCTCCCCAATCAGTGGGAAGTCTGCTTCCCCCTTTGGCCCTTCCCCTCTCATGCTCTCTCTCTCTCTCTCTCTAATAAATAAATAAATAAAATTTTTAAAAAGAAATTTTACATGAAAGCAGACAATCTAAGGTAACTGATCACTTTTTCTTTTTAAGATTTTATTTATTTATTTTAGAGAGAGAGGCCGTGTGCAAGCAGGAGAGCAGGGGAAGAAAGAAGCAGAGGAGGAGAGAGAGGGACAAAAAGACTCCAGGCTGAGTGTGAGCCCCATGAGGGGCTCAGTCTCACAACCATGAGATCATGGCTTAGCTGAAACCAGGAGTCTGACGATTAACCAACTGAGCCACCCATGCACCCCAATAACTGATCTCTTTTGCATATATTTACCTAGTACAGTAGAAACCAGTTAATAATGTTTCTTGACCTTTCACTGTATGGTTTTCAAAAGTAGTAGTCTTTTTTGGCTTTGAAATGATTCCTTGGTTTATATTCTAGAAGGTCTGGTTTTTGTTAAGCCTGAGCTATATTGACATAAAGCAATAACTTACCGTATTTCCATAGTTGCCATCTTGCTACCATCCCTGTTTTGAAGTAGTTATCAGAACACTTTAGCTTGAGAAATTTATTTTCATTTAGTGCTCATTTGCCATAGACTCTTTACTGCTTTTAGCCCATGCTCTACCTCTCATTGTCAGTGTGTGGAGAATGATCTGGTCTAATCTAGTAGGAGGTGGTAGGTTGGGGCGAGGGAGACTGGTCTCCGAGAACTTGAGGAACTAACTCAAGAGTCACTAAGATGATACTACCCAGAGGGTCGCACTGTGGAAAGCCAACACGAAAACCATCTAGAGACCAACCGCTTCAGTCCCCGTGACACTAGGAGGTGAGACGGAGTTTACATCTCTAACCTCAGTTTTCGCAGTTCTCTCCTCCAAAGGAGTCCAGGGAAGCTCCGCAGTAACTGGGAACGTTTGTCTAACTGTTCTGTGCAGGAATCTTACTACCTGCGCTGTCCGTAGTGACGAGTGGTCCTCCCAAAGCCTCCAGCCTAGGGATCATCCCTGCAGTTTAGTTTGTGGGCATGTGTCTTTCTGTCACGTTGAGCTCCGATCAGTCCACCAGTTCTGCCCCTTGCTCCACATTCCTAATGCCCAGCACCCTCCACTGTATCTCACCCTTATTCCAGCAGTAGCTCAGCAGTAGCTTCTCTGTTCCAGTTCTTGCCTAACCCACTCCCCTCTCAGCTCTCACATTTAACCTTGGAAAAGACCGATCAGATCAGATCACTCTCCTCCTTTAATTCTTTGACTTCCCATTGCCTACAGTATTTGGCCCAGGCTCTTGTACGTGGCATTCAGTGTTCTTCATAGCCGGGATCTGGCTGGCCTTTCTAGTCCTGTCCATAACTGTTTCTTATGTGTATCTGTTTTCCAGCCAGACGAGATGCCAGCTCCCAGATATGCCAAATGATTTCATCCTTTCGTCCATGCTTCTCCTTCTTCCTGTCTTTCCTCATCTTGTCAGCAGTACAATTGGCTTCTACTCCTTTAAGACCCAGTTTAGCTACCAGTCTTTGTGAAGCTTTCCCAACCTCATTTCCAGCTCAAGAGAATTGTTTCTTCTTCATACCTACAACACTCCATTTGTTACAGCTCTAAATAGTTAGTGTTCTTCACTTAGTGTATTAAGTCAGTCTTATTCATGTAGCAAGACAGCTGGAACATAATAGGCAATCCATTGTTTATTGATGAAAGGAATTACTTACTTCTATTACTACTATAAGATCTGAATAATCTGGATCTAAATCGGCAGCTCAAACAGGAGGAGGGAGAAAGGGGTAAGAAAGTTATAAATCTCCAGCTCTCCTCCCTTTCCATTCCATCAGTTTGCTCTCTCCATTTGACCTTGCAGGTGGTGAGGATCCAGGGAAATTGAGCCATGCCATGTTGAAAAATGGCCATACCACTCCCATAGGAAGTACCATATCTTCTAGTCCAGACCAAGAAGAAGAGTCAGGAAGAATAGCAAGTCTTAGGAAGCCTGTTCCAGAAGAGGACCGAAAGAAGCGACTAGGTGAGAAACCCTGCGTTTGTGAGTGTAAGAGCCACGGATCAGCCATTCTCATTTAACTCACAGTTTTACTAGAGCCAGGGGAGAAATAAAATCCAGAGGGAATTCTGTTCTTCTCTAGCAATTCCTCAACTAGTTGAAGCTTGAAGTGGAATTTTCCCCCTGCTCATTCTTAGATTCGCAAAAGACATTAAGTTGTGATTCTCAAGGACAGAAGAGGACATTAAGCATCAGACATCTGTAGGACTTTCTCAAGCTGTACACTCCTCCACCCGAGGGATTCCGTGCCTCCTCCAGTTGCCTGGCTCTGGTGTGCAAAATCACCACCACACAGGCCTCTCTTACTCTGGGATTGGGCCTGAGAAAGTATCGTTTACCTTCAGTATGTCGAGGTTGGGAAACTTGGCCTGTAAACTCATCTGCAAGTTAAATAATGGATAACTACCCAGTCGACCATGAGCCCGTAGATGTGTTCGCTTTTTCAGTCTCTCTTGTGACTCTTTCCTCACTTTTATATCACATCTGTCATTACGCAGGCTCAACGGGAAGCCAGCCGAATTCCGAAGCAGAATCCGTTCCTGAGAACGCACCCAGACAGCCTTTACTCCCCCCGAAAAGACTCCTGTCCTCTTCTCATGAAGCAAATGAAGGGCAAGCAAAGGATGCCACTTCCTCTGGCAGCGGGGCCAGGCCTGTCACCTTCAACCCCGCCGCAGTGCCCACCACAGCGCCCGCTGCCTCGAACCCAGCAAAAACTGCTAGTTCCTCCGTCACCCCAGCCCCAGCCCCCAGGACTCTGCCTGCTGCTCCCGCAGGCACTAATGCCACCACTGCCCCAAGCCTCACTCACACGGTCCCTGCCAAGCAGCCCCCCCTCCCACCCCCTAAACCAGCTCACAGAAATAGCAACCCTGTCATCGGTAAGTAAGTCTTTAGGTTTCCCTTGCTTTGGGTTTGGTTTGGATTGATGTGGGCCGGTGGTTTTACTGGGCAATTACTACAGTATCAATTTGGCCTGCGACAGTTCTCCACGTCCTGTCCCTCTGAATATGCTCCGTGAAGAGAAAAGTCTTGAAAATGACGCAGATAGCTCTGAATGAAAACAGATGAGGATCCGATACCAATAAATTTAAGTTCTAGTTTGGTGGGAGGGAGGGATTAATAGCTATTTTTCTAAAACAGTGTTTCTGAAATACTGCGTCTAGTTGGGGGACTGGACATGTGAAGACCACAGCAGGTCTGACCTGCATGGAGAAAAGGGGTTATTTTAACTTACTTGAAACCACCAATGCCTGCCTTGAGCATGAGCCCAATAGATAAAAAGGTGATGGGGTAGGTGCCAGTGTAACTTGTGATTCAGCGTCTGGCACAATACCTTCATGTGAACTGCGAAATACATTATTCGAAGTGTCCTGATACAGTCGTGTTTTATCTTGAGAGAGTTAAGAATGCTACTCTTTTTTTTTTTTTAAAGATTTTATTTATTTGACAGAGAGAGAAAGATCACAAGTAGGCACAGAGGCAGACAGAGAGAGTGGGGGAAGCAGGCTCCCCGCCGAGCAGAGAGCCCAATGTGGGGCTTGATCCCATGACCCCGGGATCATGACCTGAGCCGAAGGCAGTGGCTTAATCCACTGAGCCACCCAGGCGCCCCAAGAATGCTACTCTTAATAAGTGGTAGAAGAAAGAAAACCAGGACGATAAACAGTACATTTTTATCATTTAAGTAAATTTTTTTATTTTTACCTGAAGTCGTGTTTAGGTCAGCTTTTCTTTACATACATGTATACCTTCTTAGAGGAATTTTCAAGAAAGGGAGGAGAGGAAAGAAGGTAGTTTTTCAGGAAAAATGATACTAGGCTTAGTATGGCTTGAAGTTCTTGTTCATGATTAAAGGGAGGAATTAAGTACGCTCATTAAACAGCTAATACCCTCACCTTGTGTGGGGTGACGAGAACCCTGAAAAACAGGCTTAGGATATATGTGAGTATGACAGATTGGAGTAGTTTGCTTTTTTTTTTTTTTAAGATTTTATTTATTTATTTGACAGAGAGAGAGATCACAAGTAGAGAGGCAGGCAGAAAGAGAGGGTGAAGCAGGCTCTGCCGAGCAGAGAGACCAATATGGGGCTCGATCCCAGGACCCTGAGATCATGACCTGAGCCGAAGCCAGAGGCTTAACCCACTGAGCAACCCAGGTGCCCCTGGAGTAGTTTGATTTAAAAAAGGATGGAGGTTATTACTATTACCCCCACCCCGGATGGACAGTGCTGTGTTGACTTATCTCTGAGGAACTCAAGCAGCTTTCATATACTTGCTTTCAGAACCTCCTTGTGAAATAGAAAAGCGATTTTATCTATTATATAGTTAGGGGCAATTATAACATGAAGAAGTTGTGACTCACTCAAGGTTGCAGTTGAGAGAGAGAAACCAAACCGAGGCTTTTCAGCTCTTGAGCCCAGACCTCTGTCCTGTATCCCTGTATTCTCAAACTGATGTCTAGACAGGTTCTCATCATGATCACCTGGAGGGCTTGTTGAAACACAGATTGCTAGGCCCTGCCCTGACAGTTTCTGAATCAGTTAAGTCTGGGGGGGGGGATGGGTAGGGGGCCTGAGAATTTGCATTTCTAAAAATTTCCCAAATGATACTGATGCTGCATACGTGGGGACCACACATTGAGAACCATTGCTCTAAGCCAGTAACAGTCTACCCTTTTCAGGACAAGGCAATATAAAAAATATTAATATGTATACTGTTCTCTGGGCTGAACCACAGAGGTCACTCTTGGCCTAAGGTGAATAGCCCAGAGCAATAAGCCTTGTGACTGAGGGATCAACATCAGTCTTTTTTTTTTATTATTAGCATATAATGTATTATTTGCTTCAGGGGTACAGGTCTATGAATCGTCAGTGTTACACAGTTCACAGCCCTCCCCATAGCACATACCCTCCCCAATGTCCATCACCCAACAACACTAGTCTTGAGTGGTGCTCAGCAGAAGGAGAAAAATAGGACCGTTAACAGAGTTTTCATTAAGGTTAACTAGATTTGATTTTAAGGACTATTCTTTATTCCAAAATTATGACTTTGCTAATTCTTTGCTGATAAAAATTCATTTATTTCATGAAAGGATTATCTTCACAAATGGTTTACTTGATATCAAGACTTACTTGGAAATATTAAAAATTGACAGCCTGAGGTTGGTTGAGAATTTCATTTTAATTGTACTGGTCCATGAGATCCAAACATTTAGAAACCACTGCTGTAGACATTGCAGTGTCTGATAATGGGCATAACAGTGTTAGGACTAAGGACTGATTAGGAGTATTAGGACAAAGGAAGGACCACCATAAATAGCTGAACAAGTGAAGGGAATTTGTAACCCTTCCAATGAACATTCCAGCGTCTTACCCACAGAACTCAGCCAAGTGCCATTGTGAGGGAAGATGTAACAGAGATCACCTCTTTAATATCTTGAAGTATATGTTTTCCCTAAATTATCAAAGATAATATAACTTATCAATTCAAACAATAAAATACTCAGATTTGGTCTTGTCAGGTGTAGGTTTTGTTGTAAATGGAGTATCTAACAGCTATTTTTAGAGAAGCAGCAAAAAAATAGAAGAAGCAGTCTACCCAAAAAACTCATTGAGGCTAAAATTAATATTTTTTAAATCTTTTTTTATATGTGTATGCAATGTTTTTCTAGAAAGTCTTTTAAAAATTTACCTAAGATGTATAATACTGTGTGTTAATTACACTGGAATTACATTTTTTAAAGTGAATTTGGGCGTGTATAATATATAAAAAACTAAATGATTAAAGTAATATAAAGTTAATTTATTCACAGTTAATAAATTATTATCTTACATATTTTTTATATTTTACATATTTAAATTATTTTCATAATTTGGCCTATGAATAAGTAACTATGCCTAATAAAATGTAGATGTAGTTAAAACTGAAAAAAATTTACTTATGATTAGTGACATTAGAACATTATCACATTAGCTAGTTTTTTACTTTGAATGCTACCAGTGGAATGGGACTTAGGGCAAGTAAATTTTTTTTTAATTTATTTATTTGACAGACAAAGATCCCAAGTAGGCAGAGAGGCAGGCAGAGAGAGAGGAGGAAGCAGGCTCCCCACAGAGCAGAGAGCCCGATGCGGGGCTCAATCCCAGGACCCTGGGATCACGACCCGAGCTGAAGGCAGAGGCTTTAACCCACTGAGCCACCCCAGTGCCCCTAGGGCAAGTAAATTTTTATTTCAGGGGACCTTGAGGTGTTGCTCTCTAGATAAGACAGTGGGAGCCATTTGAAAACAAGTGGTGTAACCAAAATTAGGGATTTGAGTAGAGGGTTAGAGGTTGGTGATCAAGAGACTTACTATTTAATTATTTTGCAAGATTAGCCATGGGTGATGTGATGATCTACTTAAAGTCCATTTGGAGCCCTCCAAAGGGACTTCGCTGAATCAAAACCTGAGTTATTTTGGGGTTGGGGGGATCACATAGAGATATATATTTGTGATACAGGGTGGGGGCCTCTTGTAAGCATGTGTTGGGGATCTTCCATGTGCCAAGCACTGTGCCCACTTCTCTGGATATGCTGATAGAGACGGGTTGCTCTGTCATCAAGGAGCCCATAAAGTAGTGGGGAGTGGTCCTGGGGGCTTGGGTATAAAGGATAAGAAGTATGGACACTCATAAAAATCACAAAGACAGGGCGCCTGGGTGGCTCAGTGGGTTAAATCCTCTGCCTTCGGCTCCGGTCATGATCCCAGGGTCCTGGGATCAAGCCCCGCATCGGGCTCTCTCCTCAGCGGGGAGCCTGCTTTCCCCTCTCTCTCTGCCTGCCTCTTCACCTACCTGTGATCTCTCTCTGTCAAATAAATAAAATAAAAATCTTAAAAAAAAAAAAATCACGGGACGCCTGGGTGGCTCAGTTGGTTAAGCGGCTGCCTTCGGCTTGGGTCATGATCCCAGCGTCCTGGGATCAAGTCCCACATCGGGCTCCTTGCTCGGCAGGGAGCCTGCTTCTCCCTCTGCCTCTGCCTGCCACTCTGTCTGCCTGTGCTTGCTCTCTCTCTCTCCCTCTCTCTGACAAATAAATACATTTTTTTAAAAATTCTTAAAATTAAAAAAAAAATCACAAAGACAGTGAGATCTAGTGGATGGAGTCTAATAATGAGACCTGGGACTAGCCCAGCCCTTGTCTATAATATGATCTTGGGCAAGTCATCTGACTTCTGTGGCCTCAGTTTTGCCTTCTGTAAATTGGTAAAGATAACCTCCTCTAAAAGACAGTTATCATATGATCTCTCTGATATGAGGAGTTTGAGATTCCCAGGGGACCGTGGGGGGAAGGGAGGGAAAAAATGAAACAAGATGGGACCGGGGAGGGAGACAAACCATAAGAGACTCTTAATCTCAGGAAACAAACTGAGGGTTGCTGGGGGGTAGAGGGTGGAGGGATAGGGTGATTACAAGATGGATGTTGGGGAAGGTATGTGCTATGGTGAGTGCTGTGAATTATATAAGACTGATGATTCACAGACCTGTACCCCTGAAGCAAATAATACATTATATAGTAATTTAAAAAATAGTAACAATCAAAAACTAAATGATGTATGATGACTAACATAACACAATAAAAATGTAAAAAAAAAAAAGGAAAAGAAAAGATAACCTCCTTTACAAGGAGAATCCAAAGTCAAGGATAGCAAAGCACTTTGATTTCCTCAAAGTCCTTTGCATTTGCTGTAAAAATTAGGATGTCATTATTGATAATTTTATAATGCAGAACTGGGATATCTAGATGTCATTATTTATCAAGTTATGGTAACAGTGCCTGGTAGTATTTAGGTTTTTTACTGTTACCTGTGCGGTCAAATTTTTTTTTTTTTAAGATTTTATTTATTTGACAGAGATCACAAGTAGGCAGAGAGGCAGGCAGAGAGAAAGAGGAGGAAGCAGGCTTCCTGCAGAACAGAGAGCCCGATGTGGGGCTCGATCCCAGGACCCTGGGACCATGACCTGAGCGGAAGGCAGAGGCTTTAACCCACTGAGCCTCCCAGGGGAGTGTGGTCAAATTTTTTAATGGAATTCTGTTAGGCAGAAGAACTTACTCACATTTTTAATCTCACCAGGTCATAAAAAGTCATATATATTAGAGCAAAGAACTAAGAAATTTCTCATCAGAGTATTAAGATAGTCTGTATGTCTGTATGTCCATATATTAGGCCTTCTAGATATTTAAATATAAATTTTGTTTTATTTAGTAGGAGATACCTAGGTCATGACAAAGCCACAAAGTGGTAAAATTCACCTGAAAGCTGAGAGTAAGCTCAGTTCTAATCTAGGCTCTGGGCTGGCCCTTTAAAGCACCGTGAAGCCATCTTAAACTAAGGTGTTGTTCTCTCTTTTCCAGCTGAACTGTCCCAAGCAATAAACAGCGGTACACTGTTATCAAAACCATCCCCACCATTACCACCTAAGAGAGGCATTCCATCAGCCTTGGTACCCACTTCGGAGTCTGCCACCACAAGAGCACCGAGTGATCAGAGAGAAAGGAACACTTGCTCTGTGGGCTCTGAACCACTGGTGACGATTCCACCTCCCTCTCCATCGCCCCCACTGCCTACTCATATACCTCCCGAACCCCCACGGTCCCCTCCGTTCCTTGCTAAGACTTTTCAAGTTGTGCCAGAAAATGAGTTTCCATCTCCCTTAAACCTGCCCCAGGAGGTATCCCAGCAGGAAGATCAGAAAACGGAGGCACCCAAGAGAATGTTGGACCACAGCTTTGGGGAGCCCCATGTACCCTATAGGCTGCCTCCACTCCCACTGCATATCCGAATCCAGCAGGCCCTGACCAGCCCGCTTCCCATGACTCCTCCCTTGGAGGGTACTCATAGAGCTCACTCCTTGCTCTTTGAGTACGGTGACAACTTTTCTGAGGACAGCAGTACCCTGGGTCGGACCAGGTCACTTCCCATCACTATTGAGATGCTGAAAGTGTGAGTGCCTCTAAAGTTTGCCTTTTGTTTTCCTCTTCTTTATTCTAGCCTTTCTTGGAAAAAATTATTTATAAAAAGAAAGTGTGATTAAAGTTAGAATGCTCAACAAATAAACACATGTTCTAGAATTTGGACTTTATTTACCCTCCTGATTTCTGTAACACTGTTTCCATAGCGGCTCCATACTCCATAGAGTAAACTTTTGTACTTGAAAATTAAACCACTCTATTTTTTGTATATGATACAAAGGGAGGCCATGTAACATGTTGATTAAGAGCATTAACCTTGGGAAAAGCTCTGGGTTTAAATCCCAGCTCTTCCTCTTCCTTCCTAGCTGGCAGTAGTGTTTGTTACTTAACCTTTCTGCACTTGAGTTGTCAGATCCATAAACAGGAATAATAACTTATCTCATAGGCTTGTGAAGAGGAAATCAGACAAATCTGAAGGCTTGGTGCCCAGTGCCTAAATACAGTAGAGAGGGACAGAGAGCAGTCAGTCCTGAAAAATAGCTCAATGTCCAGCCTCACAAAGTGGAACTGACCAACTTGTTCTCTCCTTCATCTGTCCCAAACACCTTGCCTTTTCAAAATTCTAACAAATTAGACTGAAGGTTAACACTTTTTGGCGAGTTGGAGATTTGCCAGGGATTTGCAAGTTGGAGAATTGTCATAGACTTGTTGCCACATACTGCTTAGTTCCTTTGCCATAATCTTTGTACTTGCCAACATGATTTTTTTACGTCCTGGAACGGGACAGTTTAGGAGCTCACATGGACTAAGTCACAGCTTTATGCCTCCAGAGTAGAAAGGGGGCAAAGTTAGTTTTCATCTTTATATCTGTTTGCATCCTTGGATTAGATTATCATTTTGTCCTACTCCATTGTTAAACTAAGGGAAATAAGTGGGTTAAATATCTTTATTACATATCCTCCATGAGCCAGGCACAATGTTAGTTGCTGTGTGGTCTTCTCATTTAATCACTCCAAAACAGACTTGCTTCTCATATGTAGATCATTAGGGGCCTGTGTGCCAAATGCTAGTATGTTCTAGAATGTATCTGTTTTATTCTCACAGCAAGCCTAGCAGGTAGGTATCATTCACATTTACAAAAAAGTTAAAATAACTTGTAAGCTAGTGAGTAAGTCGTAGAGCTAGGATTTGAGCCTAGAGCCTTTTAGATTAATAACTGCTAAAAAAAAAAAAAAGTTTCTTAGCAAGATTCTTAAAGTTAAGGGAAGGAATAAATTTTTTCCCTCGTGGAATTTTCCATAGTTATTCAGTACTATGCCTTGCAAATCAGTTACGCGTTATGTTTTTTTTCTTAAACCTGTTATGTTTCTGAAAGGAAAATATAATTATGTTAATTTGTTAGTCCAGACGATGAAGAAGAAGAGGAACAAAACCACCCATCTGTATGCGTTGAAGACGAGACATCTACCTCAGTTGTTCCTAAACTACCACGGTGTCTGCAGGAGGAGGAGGAAGAGAAGGAGAGTGACTCTGATTCAGAAGGTCCCATTCAATACAGAGACGAAGAGGATGAAGATGAGAGCCATCATAGTAAGAAAGGGAAAAAGCAAAGGAGAAAATTATTTTATTTTATTTTATTTTTTCAATATTTTATTTATTTATTTATCAGAGAGCGAGCGAGAGCGAGTGAGCACAGGCAGACAGAGTGGCAGGCAGAGGGAGAAGCAGGCTCCCCGCCGAGCAAGGAGCCCGATGTGGGACTCCATCCCAGGACGCTGGGATCATGACCTGAGCCGAAGGCAGCCCCTTAACCAACTGAGCCACCCAGGCGTCCCGAGAAAATTATTTTATCGGTAGAGCTACTTGCTCGTGTCAGATGAATGGGAACACCCTCTCCTATGGAGTCACGTGGCTAACTGATACTGGAAGCCATTGTCCCTGTTTCCAAGATAGAGCCTTGTCCCTGTTTTTCCCACTGTCCAAATGAGCCAGTGAGAGAGAGCCATGTAGACTGAGTCATGCAGGGTTTTGTTTTGTTTTGTTTTGAAGATTGATTTATTTTAGAGAGAGCATCCAGGGAGAGGGAGAGAGAGTGCAGAGCCTGATGCAGGGCTCAATCCCGCAACCCTGAGATCATGACCTGAGCTGAAATAAAGAGTTAGAAGCTCAACAGCTGAGCCACCCAGGCACCCAGAGTCATGCAGGTTTTTATCTGTTTGTGATCGAAGAATTATTTACCTTGATGGTATTAAAGAATTTGGAGTAGAAGGAAGTTGATATTTGGGCTACATTAAAAAGACATAGTGATGTTGTCCTTTACTCTCGTGAACTTACTGTGTCTGTGGGGAAAAGAAGAAAAACCATTTGTATGTACACAGATCTGCAGGTAATGGAATCCTGATTCCTACAAGCAGGAAAGCAGCTTTAAGAAGAGGAATCTTGGGGCACCTGGGTGGCTCAGTGGGTGAAGCCTCTGCTTTCAGCTCGGGTCATGACCTCAGGGTCCTGGGATGGAGCCCCGCATTGGGCTCTCTGCTCAGCAGGGAGCCTGCTTCCCCCCCCCCCCGCCTCTCTTTGCCTACTTGTGATCTCTGTCAAATAAATAAACAAAATCTTTAAAAAAAAAAAAAAAAAAAGGAATCTTGGGGCTCCTGGCTGGCTCAGTCGATAAAGCATGTGACTCTTGATCTGAGTCAGGGTCATGAGTTCAAGCCCCACATTGGGCACAGAGCCTATTTAAAAAAAAAATAATAGGAATCTTATGAAATGTGTTAGTGCGTATGCCTTCATGTTGTCAATCAGAGGGCTCTCCAGTGTTTAGATTCTCTCTCCTCTAGCAACTCTTACTTAAAAGAAATGTAGAGGAGTGTAAAAAGGAGAAAATATCTTTGGCCCAGCTGAGTCCATCTGTTCAATCAGATTTTCAGACGTCTTCAGCTTTCCCCCCACCTCTGTGTTGGCTGGGAGATGTCATACTCTTTGTTCAGACTCCTGCCTAGTTCCGGGTGACATTGAGCCTTAGCGTGCACTTTTTTTTCTTTCCCTTACACAAAGGTGCTCTGGCCAACAAAGTGAAAAGGAAGGACACACTGGCAATGAAGTTGAACCACAGACCCAGTGAACCAGAGTTGAACGTGAATTCCTGGCCTCGGAAAAGCAAAGAGGAATGGAATGAAATAAGGCACCAGATTGGGAACACACTGATCCGGTAAGCCTTGGCTTCGAAGAGACTGATTTGATTTGATTTTGCCAGAAGGTGTGTCAGAGACTTACTTTGTGGCGGAACATTCACTTTTATCTTTTTCCTTTTCTAATTTTAGAAACCACATAATTTTTTTAAATACACATTGTACACAGTTGGGTATCCAAATTGGAATTTGGAAATTAAGGAACCAAATGGCTCTTGGAGCTTTAAACCATGAGATAGACATATTTCACAGCTTTACGTACAAGTTAGACACAAATACAACTTTTATTTTTTAAAGATTTTACTCATTTATTTATTTGAGAGAGAGAGAGAGCATGAGTGGGAAGGAGGGGCAGAGGGAGAAGGATAACCGGACTCCCCACTGAGCAAGGAGCCCGACTGAGGGCTCAATCCCAGGACCCCAAGATCATGACCTGAGCTGAAGGCAGACGCTTAATTGACTGAGTCACCCAGGGGTCCCTATATATGGCTTTTAAAAAGTTTCTAGAGAGGCTGGCTTGGTCAGTGGAGCATGTGACTCTTGATCTGGGAGTCATGAGTTCAGGCCCCACATTAGGCATAGCGTTTACTTTAAAAAAAATTTTTTTTAAGTTTCTTGAGAATTCAGGTGCTTCCCAGAACAGCAAGACTCCTCTGTCATTTATCCAGTTGCTCAACTTCAAGTTGCCAACCCAATTAAAGATCACACCCATATTTTCGTTGTATCCATTTCACATGTTCTGTGTAACTGCCTGCTTTCAAAGTGATAGTATATTTTTCAAGTCAGCTGGAACCAAAAGCATAAAGAAGCTGACTACAGGGGCGCCTGGGTGGCTCAGTGGGTTAAAGCCTCTGCTTTCGGCTCAGGTCATGATCCCGGGGTCCTGGGATTGAGCCCCACATCGGGCTCTCTGCTCCGCGGAGAGCCTGCTTCCTCCTCTCTCTCCCTGAATGCCTCTCTTGCCTTCTTGTGATCTGTCAAATAAATAAATAAAATCCTTTTTAAAAATTAAAAAAAAAAGAAGCTGAATGCAGGCCAGCTTCCTACACGTGTCGTATACATAGAGTCTGGGTGTATAACAGGTGTTTGAACAACTCACATGTTTCTTTTGGTAGAGTGAGGAAAAGGAAATGGAACTCTTGGCATATTCTTAACAAAATAATTAACTTAGAATGTCCATTAATTAAGATATTTTCTCCTTTCGTGCCTTAGACACCTGGCTTTACTGTTGGCCAGCATAGCAGTCTTAATGAAGAACTGTAGCCCTCTGAGTGTCAGCCAGAGAACAGCAAAAATAGGAATTAGTTAAGAATCTGGGGGTGGGGTGCCTGGGTGGCTCAGTTGGTTAAGCGGCTGCCTTCGGCTCAGGTCATGATCCCAGCGTCCTGGGATCGAGTCCCACATCGGGCTCCTTGCTCGGAGGGAACCTGCTTCTCCCTCTGCCTCTGCCTGCCACTCTGTCTGCCTGTGCTCACTCACTCTCTCTCTCTGACAAATAAATAAATAAATCTTAAAAAAAAAAAAAAAGAATCTGGGGGTGCCTGGGTGGCTCAGTCAGTTAAGCATCTTTCTTCAGCTCAGGTCATGATCCCAGGGTGCTAGGATCAAGCCCCGTGTCAGACTTCCTGCTCCGTGAAGAGCCTGCTTCTCCCTCTCCCTGCCACTCTGCCTGCTTGTGCGCTTTCTCTCTCTCTCTATTTCTCTCTCTCTGTCAAATAAATAAATAAATAAAATCTTAAAAGAAAAAAGAATGGGAATCTTTGATAATAGATTTTTCTTTCACTACAGAGCTATTTGCTCATCTTTGAGTGTTGTTTCATGAGTCCTAGTCTTAGAAGGGTTTGTTGGACACCAGCAATGAACAATCTGAAACTAGAACCTAAAAATACAACAGATTAACGTTTACAATAGCCGTTAACAATAGCATCAAAAATCTTTAAATATTTACAGATAAATCTGTAGATTTATGTAAGATTTATGTATGTGGGTATACACACACCACATCTTCTTTATCCATTCATCTGTTGATGGACATCTAGGTTCTTCCCATAATTTGGTTACTGTGGACATTGCTGCTGTAAACATTTGGGTGCACATGTCCCTCCAGAAAGCTTTTTTTAAATTGGCAAACTGATTTTAAAATTCTTACAGAAGTACAAAGGACACTATAATAACCAAAGCAGCTAAGGAAAAGAACAGGGTTGGAGGACTAACACAGTCTGATTGAAGTCATATTAGAAAGCTAAAATAACCTAACCAGTATGGTATTGACATAAAGATAAACAGATAAACAGAACAGAAAAGAGAGTCCAGAAATATACCCACCCATATATGTACAGCTCATTTCTGAAGGTACAAAGATAATTTCATGGTCCTTTCAACAAATGGTGCTGGCACAAAAATTACTTCAGTTCATGCCTCGCATCACATGCAAAAAATTAACTCAGAATAAATCCTAGGTTTAAATATGAGAGTTAAAACTACAAAGCTTCTAGAAGAATATGAGTTGGACAAGATTTCTCAGATACAATCACAAAAGCATGATTCTTAAGAGGAAAACATTGGGCGCCTGGGTGGCTCAGTGGGTTAAGCCTCTGCCGTCAGCTCAGGTCATGATCCCAGGGTCCTGAGATCGAGCACCATATCGGGCTCTCTGCTCGGCAGAGAGCCTTCCTCCCCCTCTCCTGCCTGCCTCTCTACTTGTGATCTCTCTCTGTCAAATAAATAAATAAAATCTTAAAAAAAAAAAAAAGAGGAAAACATTGATAAATTGCACTTCCGAAAAAATTAAACATTTTAGGGGCGCCTGGGTGGCTCAGTTGATTAAGTGTCTGCCTTTGGCTCAGGTCATGATCCCAGGGTCCTGGGATCGAGCCCCACGTCAGGCTCCTGGCTCAGCAGGGAGTCAGCTTCTCCCTCTCCCTCTGTTTCTTCCCTTGC
>PISX010019588.1:0-38202 GCA_004024625.1 Mellivora capensis | reverse complement strand
GAGTATTATGCCTCCATCAGAAAGGATGAATACCAGACTTTTGTAGCAACATGGACGGGACTGGAAGAGATTATGCTGAGTGAAATAAGTCAAGCAGAGAGAGTCAATTATCATATGGTTTCACTTATTTGTGGAGCATAACAAATAACACGGAGGACATGGGGAGATGGAGAGGAGAAGGGAGTTGAGGGAAATTGGATGGGGAGATGAACCATGAGAGACTATGGACTCTGAAAAACAATCTGAGGGTTTTGAAGGGGCGGGGGCTGGGAGGTTGGGAGAGCCAGGTGGTGGGTACTGTGGAGGGCATGCATTGCATGGAGCACTGGGTGTGGTGTAAAACTATGAATTCTGTTATGCTGAAAAGAAAAAAAAAAAAAAAAAAAAAAAAAAAAAAGGACATTCTCGAGACATGGGGGGTGGAAGTAGGAAGAGAAAGAGAGAGAGAATGAGAGAGGGAGGAAGGGAGAGAGAGAGCTGCATCCTCTCTCCCAGCAGACGCATCCTCAGGATTTGGGTTTCTATCTTTTATCAGCAGTTGTTAACTAGGGGACAGAATATACATTACTTGGGGTAGGGAAGCAGCGTTTCATGCTTTTTCTTCCTAGTTTGGTCAGGACTTTCCTGTCACGGCATCTGCCAGCTTGGGCCTGTCTGGTTTGATCTGGCTTCTTGAGGATTGCTGCCAGGCCATGCCTCTGACCTTCTTGATAGCTGGCCATGACTTCCTCATTGCTGACCTCCATATATCCTGTTAGAACCTAACTAACTGCCTATTCTAACATTCGTATCACTTCTGCTATGGAGTAATAGCATATAGGAAAGAAATCACTAAGTGGTTTTCAAAGACAAGGTCTTCCAGAATGTTTCATGCATACATAATGTTTATGCAATGGAGGGATAGACCAGTTGTCTTCAACTTTCTTGGATGTCTGAATCTCTAGTACATTAGAAAAGAAAGGCAAAAAACAAAAACAAACAAACAAACAACAACAACAACAAAAAAACAGAATGAAGGAAGAAAAGCAGGCAGGCAATAAACATACATATTTTAACCCCAAAGATTCTGATTCAGTGGTACATCTGATCAGCTGGGCATCTGATTTTTTTTCAAAGCTCATAAAGTGATCTTTATGTGCAACCAGGTTTTGGAACCACTGAAATAGAGGAATTGTAACACAATGATTTTAGGATTCATTCCTACTTAATGTGAGGAACTGAGCCCTCCTAATATAATATTCCTCCACTAGATTCATACAATGAGAGATAGAAAAGTAAAGGTTGAGAAAATGAGTTTTTCTCAAACTCACATGTTATATCTGTGGAATTGAGTGGTTCATGCTGGGTTGTGACTTGTTTGTTGAATTTATTTATTGTCTATTGCTATTTGTTGGGGAAGAGCACTTGCAGGTACTAGGTATGAGCTTCTGAGTCAGAGGAAACACAATGAGGAGGGAGAAGGGTTTCCCTATTTTTCAAAGGGCTTGTTTTCACGTATGAAGTGAAGCCTGGGTAAAGTTTTGGAAATTTTGTTTACATATCTTACACATTTTAATGCTTCATATACTCTGCTGTTATGTTACTCTGCTGTTATGTTTTTCCTCAATCCTAGCTTTTGAAATTGTGTTTTTTTTTCTTATAATTTTGTATTATTATTTTACAGGAAAATCAGTAGAGCTACCATTGCATTGCTAAATTATGCCATTTTAATAAAAATCTTAAGAATTGATGTGGGATTACCATATTAGTCCCTCATCATTATCTTCACCTTTTACTTTTTAAATTTTTTTATATTTGGTCTTTAAATCTTTTGTTGTTTAGTGTCTCCTTCACCCAGTTCCATTTTCATAAATCATCCCAGTTTCGTTGGCTTTTAAAATACAACTCGACAGAGTAAGCAGATTTTCTAATTTCCTCTGGAGTGCAAGTTATGCATCGTCCTTGTTTACCTTCATTTCAATATGAGCCAAGTACTTTGTTATCTTCTGTTTGTCAATAAGTAATTCAACAAGGTCTTCTTCACTTCCAAGCTATCCACTTTACTTGCATTTTTCATATTAACGACAGATTTTTCAAATGAGTTGAGGATTTAAGCCTTTTTTTGAGTCATTAATTTTATACTTCTTGTGATTTATTAAGTGCTCTATATTCCTTGGTAATACTGATTGTAAGAATTAGGAATAAAAACCTGTCTTGTCGGGTTTTGCCTTGTAAACTTAACTAATGCTGTATGTTTCTTTCTCTTTCTTTGTTTCTTCCTTTCTTTTTCATTTAAGAGTGCTGTAACTCTTTGCCTTATTAATATTCAAGCTGGGAGAAAGACAAAAACTTTTTTTTAATGTATACATTTCTAAATTAGGTAAACTTTTAAAATTTTAGAATAATTGAATAATTGAAGTGTTTTTTTTAACAGTCAAAAAACAAGTATCTTTAAGTTCAGAAAGCTGAAAGATATTTTGCCTCCTTCTTAAATTCTTGATTTTAATACTGTGTTTTATGCAGTACTAAAGAGGTTTTCAAGTTTGAAAATACAGTTAGAGCTCACATTTATCGTGGATTAACATGTTTAACATTTTATATGCATAGTCACAACAACCCAATGATATTATCTGTTTGTCCAGATGTAGAAACCAAGACACAGATTGGTTGTGTTATTTACTCATGATGAAACAGACATCAGGTATCCTTTGTTCAAATAAAATACAACCAAAAAACCAAATGTACAAAACCATAAAAAATCCTGTTGTTTTTTTTTAAGAATATATATTAAAAAAAAATTAAAGAATATATATTCTAGAAGAATGCTTACTTGAACCCATGGATATGGTTTAAAACCCCATGTGCTGTATCATTCCTGACAAATAGGAAATGAAAATTCTCTGCTCTTTCTTTTAGCCATATAAAGTAATATTTTCCCAAGGTATAAGTTTGTCACATAATCATTGATTTTTAAAATTTAAAAGACTTATCATTTCCATTTTCTTAATGAACCTTTAAAAATATATTTCTGGCAAGTGTAGAAGAGAATCAGGGACAGGAAAAATGGCAAGCCTATACTTGGAGGGAAAAACATGATATGTAAAATTGCATCCATTAAGTAACTTTGAATTGTTTCTACAAATTGTCACTTCTTATGTTAATTCTCTGAAGAGTCATGGCATTTTTCAGTTTCCAGGAATTTAATAAGTACATTGCAAGTAATAGAAAAAAAAAAATCACAGCAAATTCTAAGACACATGTTCATTTGCAGCTCCTTTTCAGTTTTTTTTCTTTTTCTTTTTCATAATTTTTTTTCTTTTTCTTTGCCTGAAAATTACCTTGAAAACATTTTAAACTGTCTCTAGAAATATATCAAATGCCTGAATTTAATGAGAGGGGTTTTAAAAGTATACAACATTATGAATTTGCTCATTGTTCTCTGAGACATATTCAATTGCTTCTGAGATAAAAGTAGAAAGAAATTATCTGTTAGATATTTTGAGATAAAATTTTGAGATTGAAAAATTTTGAGATAAAAATTGTGTTTTATTTTTTAAATATCCATATTAATATGTTTGGATCCATGTTAATTTAAAAATAGTACCTTCCTTGACTTCAGTGAAAGTTGTGGAGAAACTTATGATTGTATTTGGAAGTATATCAGTACGTGAACACATGGGGTTATTTGGTCACTCACTTCTCAATTACTCTGAATAATTTATCTTCAATGCCAAATTTGCAATTAAATTTCTTTGTTTATAACCACTATGGATGTTCTTATGTGTAGTTATTTCATAGTTCCAATTCCCCAAAAAACAAAAAGAACAACAAAAAACAGCCAACTATCCTTGTTTTCAAAGTTTTGTTTTTAACTATTAATTGATTGATATTCTAATGTTAAATCAAACTAGCATTCCTGAGATAAACTCAGCTTTACAGTATGGTATTTATATTCTTTCTATATTACTGGATTAGATTTGTTACTATTTGGGGGGGTTGTGAAGAATATTGGTGTTCAATTTACTATTTCCTGCAATTAATTCCTCACATTTTGATATTGTACATATACCAGAAAATGTTTTCCTCTCTGCATTCTAAAGGAATTTGTATAAGATTGATTTTTTTTTCTTAAATGTTTGAACAATTAACTAGTTTAACTACCAGAGTCTGAAATTCTTTTTTAAAAGAAAGTTTTGATTAAAAATTCAATTTTCTTATTAGACATGAACTTTTAGAAATTTTTTTGTTCTTGTGTCTGCCTTGATAAGTTGTATTTGTGTTTAATGTCTATTTCATGTATGATGTTAAAATGATTGGTATAAATCTATTCATAACATTCTTGGGACCTGGGTGATATCCTTTTAAATTCTGTTTAATGGTAATTTGGATTTTCTCTATTTTTTTTTTTTTATCAATGTTGCAAGGGTCAACTCAGTAATAGTTGAGAGGCACCAGGGTGGCTCCCCGAATAGGGCTTGCTGCTCAGCAGGGAGCCTGCTTCCCCTTCTCTCTCTGCTACCTCTCTGCCTACTTGTGATCTCTCTCTCTCTGTCAAATAAATAAATAAAATCTTTAAAAAAAATTCTCTGTTGATAGTTTATTTCCTTCATTTTAGCTTTTATCTTTACTTAAATCTTTCTTCTGTTTATTTTGAGCTCAACTGCACTTTAAAAAAAATCTTGCTTCTTAAATTTAGATAATTACATTTAATCTTTTCTACTTTTCTAACATAGGCATTTGAAGCTAAAACTTTTCTTGACATTGATTTAGCTGTCTCACAAATTTGAATGTGTTATGGTTTCACTGTCATTCATTTTGGTGTATTTTTCTAATTACCCTTATGATTTCTTTTTGACTTTTGGGTTACTAAAAAGGTATTTTTTAATTTCTAAAAATGTGAAGATTTCCAGATATTCTACTATTTATTTCTAATTTCGTAATGTTATGATTAGTTTATTTTTAAAGATTTCATTCTTTGTAAACATGAATTTTATTTTATGACCAAGAAAATAACTTCTTTTGGCAAACATTCCATGTACACATGACATAATACATACAAGTCTGTATTTCAAAATGTATCTTTTGTGAGGTAAACATTTGTTTGAAAGTTATCACATTAATTGAGTTTCAAAATTCAATGCACAATGTATTACTTGGAAAATTGGCTAAAATGCAGATTTCAAAGCTTCAACTCTCAAGGAATTGGTAGGACTGAATGAGGTCTAGGCATCTGCATTTCTTACAAGCACCATCAATCTATACAGGCAAAAACCTGGACTTTATTGAGGTAGTGTTTGTGACTCTATATAACTAAATAAAAATAGCTGTGAAAAATATCCATCAAAAAATCAAACAAAATAATATGCTAAAAATAAAAATACTATCTTTTAAATCCTTCATTTGTAAAGTGCATCAATAATCATTTGGACTCCATCAATGAACAAAACAGACTAAGATCTATGTCTTAAGGAAACTGCCTAACATGCATGGCAAGCAATAAACTACACATAATAAAAATATAATATATAAATATATGCTAAGAAATGAAAGTTTCTCTTGAACAAAATAAAAATAAAAGAATTGTATGTGAGGGGTGTTTGATAAACTACAGGCTTTAAAATATTGTTGGGTAGGCTTAACTGAGGAGGTGTCATTTGAGCAAAGATTTTAAGGAGGTGAGGGGTTATTTATAAAGACATTTGAGGGGAAAATGTTCCAGACAGTGGAAACAGCAAGAAAGAGACCCGTAGATGAGATTCATTCTGGCATATGACCACCACAACAAAGAGACTCTGGATGCTGGAGTGCAGAAAAAAAAGGGGGGAGGAGAAGGAAATGAAGGCAAAGATGTAACCTGGGGACAATTAAAGATCTTTGGCTTTTACTCCAAGTTAATTGTTAAATATCACAAGGTTTGGAGCAGACAGTAACAGGATCTGAGTTAGGTTTTTAAAATCCATCTTGTTTATCTAAAATGCATCTTGGCCAAGATACAGGTTTAAAATGGAATGCTCCTTTGGGAGGCCATTGCAGTCATGTAGGTGGGAAAGCAGAGTGACTTAGACTAGGCTATAAATAAATATCTATAAACTGTGTGTTGCATTCATCAAGGAGGATAAGTTGCAAGGGATAAGAAGTGGTCAGAGTCTGAATATATTTAAGGTAGCAGCAGCATGACTTCCTGGGTATTTGGATATGAGTTTGGGGGAAAAGGTAACAAAGACTCGGGAATGATGTAAAAGAGTTTCTTTTTCTTTTAAAAAGTTTAATTACTGGGACGCCTGGGTGGCTCAGTTGGTTGGACGACTGCCTTCAGCTCAGGTCATGATCCCGGAGACCTGGGATCGAGTCCCGCATCGGGCTCCCAGCTACACGGGTAGTCTGCTTCTCCCTCTGACCTTCTCCTCGCTCATGCTCTCTCACTGTCTCTCTCTCAAATAAATAAATAAAATCTTAAAAAAAAAAGTTTAATTACTTATCCAAATTTCTATGAATTTTGCCAGATGAAAAATATAATGATCTTCTTTTCTATTACTTTATTGTTTCAGAGAGCCTACAATTTTTCAATGTAGTCAAGATAGTTATTATTTTCCTCAAAATAATATAAATAATATAAATATATATGAATATATTTTTATATAAATAAATATCAAATAACTTGCAGTGCAGAGTTTAAGTGATTTGGTTTTGCTATCAAATAGCAGAGACAAATCTTGAACCCACATGTTCTGATACCCTACAAAGTGTTCCTTCTACCATACTAAAGAGTCCTTCAGAGTTTAGAGGTCTACTCTTATCTATCATGTACCCACCTATATCCCTGATTTTAAAGCACTTAGTGTGTTTTGAAACAAAAATAAATAAGTTTGACTTTGAATTGAACTCTAAATCATACATGCTTGTGGGAAAGAGAGAAGGAAAAACAAAAAATCTGTTTGCAGATATGTTTGTCATTACAAATGATTACAAACATATTACAAAGTTATACCACCCCAAAACTTGTATGTTTTCAGAGCTAACAGACTATAGAATACACATCACTCATGGAAGTCCTGAAGATTAAAAATATTCTAAACTATAATAGTGAAAGTCAGAAAGCAGATTTCAGTCCCGATTTAGTAGTGTAGGCAACTGTAAAAATCACCTAATATCTTTTTTTAGACAGGAAGTTTGGCAGGAGCTTTCCTTCCTGACAACAAATTTGTCTCCTGGCAGTAGTGATTTGTAGCAGCTGCTTCAAATCAGTAATAATTTCGGATCATTCCATTGCACAGGTGTGGAAAACCTAACATTTAAAAGGTTTACAAATTCTGCAGTACACATATCAGTTATGAACAACTTGTGCAACTTTTTTCTTTATAATATTTATTGTTATTTCAGAATCTAGAAGTCTCTTTTTCAGGGTCAAAATGATTGGTCAGATAAAATATCTTCAGATGCAAGCTACTCTTCTCTTTTCACTGAGGGTGGAGGGAGAGTAAGCATTGAGGTGGGTTTTTCTTTCTCAACATTTTCTTAAATCTGTGCTTTAATAGGCTCACATACATAGCAAAATATAGACAAAAACAAGTGGCCTACTGTCGCATTATTGCTGCAGGTGAAGGACATACCTACTACTAGATCTTCACTCGTGCTCTAGGTCTATCAGCTTATCACTTATTCTACTGAGTTCTGGAAACTTCTTACAATCGCACATAACATTATCCTTTTAATCAGAAGGCATACCAACAAGGTGGTAGTATTGCCTTAACAAATTTATGTCTCAAGCAATTGTATATCTCTGTGACCCACTGAAATTCTCACTACTGGTTATTATAACCATTCTTCATTAAATCGATCTTAAAGTTCACATACTTAAGAATAATTTGATTACTCACTTCTTTTGAAAAGACCAGAGTAATAACATTCTTTGATGTAACATAGAACAGCAAGCAAAATGAGTAAATTCTGTGATTATTATGCTTATCTGTTCTTATCAACCTATACCACACACCAATTTGTTGCAAGATCGTGTACTAGTTTGCTATATCAATGGAAGGACAATTATTCTTGGGCTTAAGTTACCCAGTTGTTGCATTGTAAAAGTGCTAATGATACAAATGCTAAAGGGCTCCTGGGTGGCTCAGTTGGTTAATTGGCTGCCTCCAGCTCAGGTCATAATCCCAGGGCCCTGGGATCGAGCCCTGTGTTGGGATCCTCACTCAGTGTGGAGTCTGCTTCTCCCTCTCCATGTTTGTGCTTTCACTCTCTCAAATAAATAAATAAAACAAATATTTTTTAAAAAGCTAACATTTATCAAGTGTTTGCATATTTCGGGTACTTAATTGGCATTATTTTGTTTAATGAATAAAACACTTAATGTGTTCCAAAGACAGGATTTGCATCCAGACCATATGAGTGCAAAGATCCTGTGGCTATACATTTCATTTGAATTCAATGCTTTAAATATACAAGCACATTGCATTATTCTGGCATTTTGTGCTATAGTTACCCAAAAAACCCATACATAACTCATGGGGGGTACATTTTATTAATAATAATACAGGGATAAGATTTTAAAATATGATTAATAGATAGCATAATATACATTATATATATATGTGCATGTGTGTACATGTGTATACACACACTCATCTATAATATCTATTTATTTAATAGTGAACTAGAACATAACTTTTTACATTCTTCTGTAGAAAAAAACTGGTAGAAAACTCAAGTGAAATAAATCAAAGCAAAAGTGATTCTCTAAGGGGATTCTGATAGTTATGCTATTTACCAGACCTGGATAGCTCAACCTTTGCCTGTGGTCATGGTGCAGCCACTAACAGCTACTCAATTAAAATGCAGTTAGCTACTTGGACACATATAGATACCAGTTGATATTTGTAAGCATTTTTTATATTGTTGTGGTATTGCCATGAATTATTCTCCCATGTGGTGTTTAAATCATGTCTCCTTATGGATATTGACTCTGCCATCAGCAATTCTCTCACATTGTGATTCCACAGTGTTCCGTTATTGTGATTGGCAAAGCCACAGTATGGCTGTAATTTCTGGAAAGTTCCATTCTAGCAGATTTCATAGTCAAGCATGATGTTCACTGAAACATTTATTTCCCAGTTGTAATGTAATGGGTAAGATTTAAAATAAGTTCTGTATTTCATTGTCCTAAAATGACTTTTTAAGAGCTATTTTTTGCATATACAGATAAAACAGCAATATTTGGAAATTACTTAGGGGAAATGCTTACTTTTGAGCTGTTTTCTTTTTCTAATTTTAGAATTAGACTCACCTACTCTCTTTCAACAATTGGCTAGCTCTGAAAGTGATCTTTACATTTTAACATTTTCCTTACTTCAATTTCATTATTTTAGACCTGCTGTATTCTTTAAGAAGCAACAATTTTATTCAGTCTTTATCAGAGTCATTTTAAAATACATTCTTAAGGGGCACCTGGGTGGCTCAGTGGGTTAAGCCTCTGCCTTCAGCTCAGGTCATGGTGTCAGGGCCCTGGGATGGAGCCCCGCATTGGGCTCTCTGCTCAGCAGGGAGTCTGCTTCCCCCTCTCTCTCTGCCTGCCTCTCTGCTTACTTGTGATTTCTCTCTCTGTCAAATAAATAAATAAAATTAAAAAATAAAATAAAATACATTCTTAAAAAAATAATCCCAATTTCAAATCAGAAGACTAGATATCTAATATCAGCTCCCAAACTAAACTGATTTGGTGATCCTGAGTAAATCCACTAACCTCTCCCAGTTTTAATTGTTTCAACTCTGGAACATCAAATGAAAAGTTAACCTACTGGAAAGACAGTTGGACAGCCTGACATTTTAAAACCACTAATCAAAGGTAATCAAAGGTAAGGCAGTATCGTTATAATCACATTCCATACTGTATACACCTCATTATGGTGATTTCATTTCTGCTTATTGAAAACACTTTTTTTTTTTAAGACTTTATCTATTTGACAGAGATTACAAGTAGGCAAGAGAGGCAGACAGGGAGAAAGAGGAGGAAGCAGGCTCTCTGCGGAGCAGAGAGCCCATTGTGGGGCTGGATCTCAGGACCCTGGGATCATGACCTGAGCAGAAAGCAGAGGCTTTAACCCACGGAGCCACCCAGGCACCCCTGAAGCCTCTCAAAGTGGTTCTATAGCTCTTTTCAGGTTTTCTCCCCCTCACCCTGGTTTTCTTTCTTTCTTTCTTTTTTTTTTTTTAAGATTTTATTTATTTATTTGTTGGAAAGAGATCACAAGTAGGCAGAGAGGCAGGCAGAGAGAGAGGAGGAAGCAGGCTCCCTGCTGAGCAGAGAGCCCGAAGTGGGGCTTGATCCCAGGACCCTGAGATCATGGGACCCTGAGCCTAAGGCAGAGGCTTAACCCACTGAGCCACCCAGGTGCCCCTTTTCAGGTTTTGTTTTCAAGTTTTCACTCTTCATGTTTTTTCTTTCTTTCCATTTTATTTTGGATAGTTCTATTGCTGTGATTTCAAGTTCACTAGTCTTTTCTTTTGCCATGTTTAATTTGCAGTTAATCCTACCAGGTATGCTTTTAGTCTCAGAAATTTATACTTTTTGTGTCTCTACTTATTTTTTTAAGCATCTGGAATATAGTTAATGAACGTTTTAACATCATTGTGGGCTAGTCTAATATCTCAGTATCTTCTGGGTTGGTTTTAATTGGTTGATTTTTTTCTCTTTATTTACTTCTCCTGGATTTGCTTTTTATATGCCTAGCAATATTTGACTGGATGTCAGACATTGTGAATTTTGCTTTGTTGTTTACTCAATGTGTTTATATTCATGAAACTACTCAATGATCTTTGTTCTAGGAAGCAGTTGAGTTACTTGGAAAGAGTATGTTCACTTGGGTCCATTAAAAAAACAATGTTAGGAAAATCCACAGAAAGGCTCAATCTAGGGCCAATTATTTCCCAGTAAAAGTTAAGAATGCCTTGATTCTTGGTACCATTTCTTCATACATTATGACTTTTCTCCAGTTTTCCTGGTGGGAGCAGGTAGCCCTCTTACCCTGTGTGAGAACTGGACACTTTTCTCTAACCCTTTCAGATGAAATTCCTTTCCCACCCCCAACCCCTATAGCTTCAGGTAGTTTACTTACCAGCATTCTCTGACCAGTGCTCTGCTGAATAATTGAGATGAAACCTCTGCACATTTCTGGGATTCTCTTTCTGTTCAACTCTCTCCTAGGTAATCTAGCTACCTTGGTCTCCTTGGAGACTGTTTTCTCAGGTTTGTATCAACACAGGGATTTCCATACAAGTTTTGTCTGGCTACTGCTCCCTGTACCATGACTTGGAAATATTACAAAGCAATTACATGAAGCAATCATAAGGCTTACCTAATTTGTTCTCCCTCTTCAGAGGTCACTGGACTTCACTGTCTGATGTCCAGTATCTTAAGCACATTTTTCCCCCACTTGGTGAAAATATTTTGTCCCTTTTGTTTATTTTGTTCGTTTCAAATGGAAGGGTAAATTTGGTGTTGAATTATTAAGTAAGGAACTGGGAAAGTGTCTGGGATTTCATCTTCCTTGCAAAGTAAGAAGTTAACCTACTCCAGTTTCAGAGATACTGGCAGAGACATGAGATATCTGAGTCAGTGACAAAAGACCACATAATTCATAGTAAAAAACAGCAGCCAGAATAACATAGAGCTCTGGAAGCCCAATTACCACAGCTGATAAGGACCAAACACCACGTGTATGTGAAGGTATATGATAGCAACAGAACCCTAAGGTTAAAAATTTATACAGGTATTGCCTGAAAGCATGCCTATTCTCCCCACTTTAGAGATGTTATCTTTATTACCTTGGAGTAGAATCATATCTCTCTGGAGAGAAGAGTCTAATGTTTATCATCTTGGAATGTCAGGGAAAAGAATGCCACCTTTACTATCAGAAAGGGAGTCCATGTCTCTGTCTTTCCAGAGTTATGTGCTTATACAAATATTTTTGAAAAGACAGCCCTGAAATAAAGGGCCTTTCGCTGCCTAGATGTGTATAAACATGTGAGGGCTTATGGAGAATTGTCTCTCAACATCTGGTCCTTGTTAGCCCGTCTTAGCAGAAGATGGAAATTCTTTATAGCTTCCTAAGAAAGCATAAGGGTAAACTTTGGGGAGGATTGGAATTGAGTTTTAAGGTTAGGGTTGAACTATGATGCCAGCTCTAAACACTGCACATCAGTGGGAATCAACCTGCCCTCCAGTCCCTAAGGCAGAGAGACCTTTCGACACAACACAGCATATAGATACACCTGTCAAATCTCCTTATCTGCTGGATGTGTGTCCACTTTGGTTCCAATAAGAGAATCCAAAATCAATAGTGCATGACTACTTACTAACTCTAGAAGTTAGGGTTGCATTCAGTCAGGATTTTCTCATTGATTAAAAACTCTAGGAAAATAGTCCCCCACTATTTGAAATACATCAGTCAATTACGATTCAGCTTTTAAATTTGTAGATACAAATAGTTCACCCTGACCAAATGGATCAAAATAACGTGAGCCCAGTATTTGTATAATTAAAAGAAAACTGGACAAAAGAAATGCATTCCACAAGTGAAATTGATGAATATCAAAGTGAGAGGAAAACTGAAAGTTATTCCTTTTGCGACAGGAAGAACAGTGACTTTCATAAGTGAGAGTAGTATTCCACGGCACTTAAGAAGTAGCAAATAGGACTTGATGTCCTCAGTAAGTGTGCTTGCTGCCCCTGTTTGGAGCATCTCTGAGTTTCTGTGCCAAAAGGCACAAAGGTCAGTGAGGAATTACAGCATCATTATCAGCATGTGCAGCGTTTCAACCTCCTGGTCAGCTTTGCAGAGGCAATAAAGCATTAAGCTGGTAGTAAAAGATACAGAAAGTTGTTCTGGATTGTAGCAGTGAGGATGTGTTTAACAATCGTACTAGCACAGGCAGGGAAAAGCTTTAGGTTCAGCTTCTTTTTAGCTGTAAGTGAGAACCAATTTAAGTCTTGGAGAAGTATTTATATTTCAGAATTTTTTGAATAAGTTTTATGAGCAAAGCTCTTTGTAACCTTTGAATATTTTGATAAAGCAGGTTTAGATTTAGTAGTAATGAATTGTGTCATCGCCTGGGTGGCTCCGTCGATTAAGCGGCTGCCTTTGACTCAGATCAAGGGCACAGGATCCTTGCTCAGTGGGGAGCCTGCTTCACCCTCTGCCTGCTGCTCCCCCTGTTTGTGCCCTCTCTCTCTCCCCCTCTCTCTAAAATAAATAAATAAAATCCTTAAAAAAATAGTAATGAACTGTGGCTGTTAAGGGATATCTTCAGATTAGTGGTAGGAGTACAATGTTTGAAGACTGACAGAGAACTACAGAAGACTTAGGAGTGCCTTCAAAGTATATGAAAGGAAACAATCCAGGAAAATGGGCGGTACCAGTGAAAGACAACAGCTCAACGACAATGATAGAATATCGAGACTCGAGTCACCCAAACAGAGCAAACTTTAGAAGAAAATAATTAAATATTTTAGGCTTGAGGTATGTTAACTGAAACACAGAGAAAATCCATGCATTAGAAACTCAAGAAAAGAGGGCTTTATCTCAAAGTTTTGGTCATCAGTATCCATGAGAGTTCAAGGGCAAAGACAAGTAGGAAAGTGTCATAATTTTATCTATCATCTATTTATTATTTAAGCTGATGTGTCACCAAAAATCATGGTCACAAATTTTTAGAAGTTCACAAAATCCTTTTTTGTCTAGAACAGTTAATGGTACAAAGTAATACTAAATAAGGCCAAATTATTTTAATGAGCTTTTTTACAAAATGTTTTCATCTTACATTATTTTATTTTAAATTAAGATTAGTCATAGGTAAGAAACTATAGCATGAAGTTTTCCTCAACTACACATAGCATCTATATGGTAAAACTCGCTGAAATTCAGACTTTATGGATCTCAATTCAATGATTTTTCCAGTGTAAAATAGAGTTTGTATATAAAATACCATTAAAAAGGGTTCATATTTCTCATAGTCTATCCAGAAGCTTAATTATCCTAAACTTACGTCTTGACTGGCTAGAAACTGTATTCTTTCATCTTATTGGGAAGAAATAAATTATTAATGGGTCAGACAGCTACTTTTTATAATATTAATTATATATCAACATTCTGCTTCATGTGTTGACTTAATAACTCATGGGTAAATATTACTTTATTTCTAGATAAGACTGTAAGACAAACCAAAGCAAAGCTTAAAGTCTTCAGTTCAGTTTCTTCATACAATTTTAGGTGAAGTTACAATATCCAACGTTGTACTTACAGTATAAGTATCTTAAGTATAGTATACTTAGGATCTTCCAAGACGTCTGCCTTCTAATAAATTGCATAGTTCTTATTTAGGATGATTGTCAGAGCACCGTTTCAATGCAATGAATCTTAATGACTCCACCATTGATTAATTGCTTGCCTAATTGTGAAAACTGAATTAAATAAATTAGGAGCAAGAAAAATCAATTTGTCAGCCTCACAGCCCAATTAAGTTATAAAGTTGACAAATACAGGTTCCAAGTTTAGAAAAAAAAAATGTTAAAATGTCTCCTGGTAAGCTCCAAGTTTTATTTAATTAGAAAACAAGCTAAATTTCCTTCAGAAAGTGGTAGTTACTACAAAAAATTCAACTTGATTCTTCTTTTTAGCATCAAAGTCAATCTTTCAAGCCGTTCTTAGATGTAATCTTTCTCTACTGTTCCTCCATTAGTCCTATTCAATTTTATTATTCTCCTTTTCCCCTTGAATCTGGGCTTTCAACATTTAAAATCTTTGTGCGTGCTATGTCTAATTAGCTTTTCACATGATCCAGCGGCTCTCTGTTGCCTTACTGTATAATGTCTGTAGTATAGTCAGCTTGCCAACCATTAGTTTAGGGTCCTACCTGCTCAAATGCCAGATTTATCTCATTGTTCTTCTATGTATAACAAATGTCATTGCTCAACTGTCAAAATTACCAGTCCCCCAAACATATTAAAGACTTCTAGCCAATTGGCCTCTTTCAATCTTCAGAGTTGATTAAAAAGACATTACCACATCTAACATTCATATTGCACTTGCTATATTCCAGATATTATTCTAGGTACTTTAGTCATTCATTTATTCCACGTAATACCCTTATGAGGTGGGTATCATTATTTTCACTATTTTGCTGATGAGAAATCTGAAGCATGGGGAGGTTAACATTCTACAACTAGTAAAAGGTGGAACTAGGATTACAATCTCATCACCAGGACCACATTATGACTTTCATGACTCCCAGGCAATTTGTCTTCATAAGACCCTCCCTCCATAAAAAAAAATATATATATATAAATATATATATTATTATGTTTAATTACTGCCATGACATTAAGATAAATACTGATATTATGTATTAAATATTAATACAACAATAATAATATAAATGTTATTATATATTGATAATATAAATGTTATTATATGATATTGATGTTATCTATATTAATATTGTATTATTATATACTATTGATATAAAATATTTTATTTGATATAAAAGTCTATTATTATTCTACTTCCATAAGAAATCACAATTTTCTGTGGTTCTCTAAGGCAACTGTGCAACTACACCTGATAGGAGTCAGCCCCACCCACAAATTTGTTGACAGTCTGGGTTCTTACACACTATGTACAATTTGTCTCCTGAGTTCTCTAGATCTAAAGTCTAACACCCATCTTTAAAATATTATTATATTTTATTTTTACTTATCTTCAGTGTCATCATCGTATTAGGCTTCAGAGCATAATAGTCTCCAAATGCCTTGCTTTACTTAATAAACTATCGACTTCTTGAGGTTATGAACCATAAATATATCATATTTGCCTTTGCTATCACAGTGCCTGGTAGTGTCTCACATATATTGAATTTCAGTAAATTTCTGGTGGTATTTTTGAACAAAGCACTAAATACTACATCTTTATTGAGCACTTTTACAAGTTCAAGTCCCCTGATTTATGCAGATATAATGCAAGTGATTCATATATCATTAAATAAAATGTACTGATCTAAAATGCCCAGAAATCATTCTATAATTGCTTTTGAGGGGTTACACTTTTTTCTCTTCTATATTATCACTGTTTATCAATTTTACAAATTTCATTTTAGGGAATTCAGAAATATCTAGTATTTTATAATGATTTATTCTAAGGAACTTGGCCGAAAATTTTAAATTTGAATTTTCAGACTCAAGTCTTTTTTTGCACTTGATATGTGAAATAGCATTTTTAAATTCTTTACAAATTTTAGCATTAATTTTACATGTAAGGCTTTCTTTCTATATTAAAATAATAATATTTTTAATGTCTGAACACATGCATGTCTTTTTTCTACTTTAAGTATCCCTGAATCTTCTGAGTATTTAACTGGTATCTTATTTCCAATATATGTCTTTATAAGAGCAGATGTTCAGTTACTAAAAGATACAGCTTTTGTGGGTCAGCTTTTGTTTGGACTTGTCCCACTCTGTTAAATAGTTTCAATGTCAGGGTGCCTGGGAGGCTCAGATGGTGAAGCAGTAGACTCTTGATTTCGGTTCAGGTCATGATCTCAGAGTCATGAGATTGAGCCCCATGATGGGTTCTGACTCAGTGCAGAATCTGCTTCAGATTAACATTCCCCCTCTTCTTCTGTGCCTCCCCTCACACACACACACACACACACACACACACACACAGACACACACACACTCTCTCTCTCTCTCTCTCTCAAATAAATAAATAAATATTTTTAAAAATTGTTTCAGATGGCCTGGGTGGCTCAGTCCATTAAGCTCGGTTAAGCTTTTGTTTGACTCAGGTCATGATCCCAAAGTCCTGGGATCAAGCCCTATGTCAGGCTCCCTGTTCAGTTGGGAGTCTGCTTCTCTCTCTCCCTCCACCCTTATCTGCTGTTCCTGCTCTCTCTCACTATGTCTCAAATAAAGTAAATAAAATATTTTAAAAAAATAGTTTCAATGTCAATCTTGCAAAATAATTACTGATAAATGGCTATAGGTATTTCCTTTCTCTAATTCATTTTAGCAGAAGATAACCTGAAAGTAGAAACACTTTTTAATCCTAAGAATGCCTTTAAGAGGATTTTGAAACTTTTTTGTATTTAGAAAAGAAAATATATTAACGGTATGTGGAGCCAACCAACATTTTTCCACCTTTGCCTCCCAAGCAGTTACCCAATTTCCCCTGTTTATCGTAATCCCAACAAATATTGCTAGTGATGAAAAGAATATAGTATAAAATCAAATTTCTATCACTACAATCAGCATATCACTTAATTGGCAAATTTTTGCTTCAGCGGAGATGTGCCAATTAAAATTTTACTGTACTTTTTTTTTACATGCACACTCAGCTCATATCTCAACTTCCATAAACCACTCATGAAATACAAGAATTTTCAGACTCAATTAAGTCCTTTTGTGCTTCATTAAGTATAAATACATTACCCAATTCTTGTTAAGTTTTATGGATATTTTTAACTGGCTTAGGCTTTGTTAGTTGGATTTAGAATAGTCTTGTCTATGATATTATGAAATATGAGGTAGGGACATTTCTAGTAAGGGAAACTCTTTAAAATTTCATTTAAACATATAAATTGAAAATATTCTCTTAATGAACATTTACTTTAAGATTCATGACATATTAAAGTCTTTAGAGTACAGTAGGTATTACATGGTCCATGAATTGTTCATTCTTTTATTTTTTGACATTGATTTGCCCTGTTATAATATTTAATCTGCACAGGAATCTATTTTGCCAACAGAGAGTAAGCTCTCATACTAAGACAAATGGAGAACTTCTCACTGATACTAATTAGCTATGCCTTTAAATGTGATAGTAAGACATTGCAACACATGCCAATTTAAATGTAATCTAATCAAATGATTTCTAACCTTGACCAATCTAGATTGAAACTGTTAGAAGTAGTGTTTGCCAAGCCCTATCCCATTCTCAATAGATTGGTTTCTAACCATAGGATTGAGGAAATCTGTATTTTTTTTAACATTTCTGAAGATAATTTTAATGAGAAGATGAGTTCAAAAGAATGGTGAAGTTGGGAGTTCTAATACTGATGGCCTTTAATAAAATAAAACAAAACACTTTTGAAATTTTGTTTCTTCCATAAGTAGTCATTTTTTAGTAGAATAATTATTTGAAAAGCTTAAGTGAAGGAAACAAGAGACTACTAAGACTACAGAGAAGAAGCCAATGCATAGGAAGAGATTTCAAAGAGAAACAGTTCAAAAGGATCATGGCGGCTGAGCAGAGAGGAAGCTTCACAGCAGGAAATGGGAAACATACTTGATGGAAGCAGTAGGTGAGAGAATATGGGGTAGTAAAACTTTTCAGAAATCACCTTAGAGCGAGGAGCTTTTTACCAGTTACCTACACACACACACACCTTTAAGAGAAGCCAAGATCAAGTCAAAGTCTGAAATTTGAGATGAAGCTTGTGTTGTTCTAACAAGACCTTATTAAGATCAATTAGATAAGGTATGTCCTTAAGGCCCATCCTTTCAATATTCAGTGCTTATCTTTAAATGCAGGGTGGTTTTAGTTGTTATCTAACTGGAGTTCAGAATTACATGGAAATCATAGCCTGTCATATATTTTGCTCTGGAAAAAATGACAAGTAACAAATAAGTTTGGCTTAAAAGTAATTTTGTGCAGAACTTTTCTTTAAAAAATACAATTTAAACAGCCATATATTATTACTACAATATATTAAACGTTATTCATAAAGTGATGAGACTGAATAGGAAACATATTATATTAAAGCAATACATAATTAATTATGACTACTCTAAAACAAAACTTGGTCAGAGAACTTTTTCATGTCACCTCTATTTTGCAAATATAAGATAAGCCATTTTAAAATGCGGTTTTAGTATTTCATATAGTAGAAAAAAGAAGCAAAACTATTACATCATAGAGCTATTAGCTTTTTCCATTAAATATGCACACAACTTCCTTAGATGCCACATATGTGTTCACTTTTGTTTATTTTTTCATGAGACCAACAATAATCAAGTATATTCTCAGGCCTAGGCAATATTCTAGGACTTGGACATGCAGACATTAAAGCGTATTTTCTCTCAAGTTTTCAATGTCTATAACAAAAAACTAAGTGTAATTTAGAGTGACAGGGTTAGGGTAGAATTTGTCACTGGGTGCTGTCGGCTTCCTGAAAGGTCACATATTCTAGATTAGATGGGGCCACAGGAATTTGGCCAAAGAATTCACATATGATCAGTGTTTTGAAATAGAAATAGCCAGATGAAAAGTGGAGTGAACAAACAGATTCAAAAAATAGTTTAAGAGTTCCTCCCATTCTCAATGCTAGTTTCAACCTGACCTATGAAACTCATTTTTCCTCTGGCCCTGGATGAAATTTAAAGTAGGTTTCATTAATTATCCATTAGTATTAGATATGAAATGTCTTCTCATATCTTCTTAAAAATAATCAAATAATAATTAAACAAATAATAAGCAAATTTTCAATTTTAGAAATGAATATTTAAAAATAAATCCAGGGGGGAGGGGGTCGGGAAAGGGGGGTGGGGTAAAAAAAAATAAAAAATAAATAAAATAAATAAATAAATCCATACACTGTAATAATGGAACAATTATTATTGTAGTAATGGAACAATTGTTATCCTTTAAACTGGATGCTATGAGCAGGAAAGGCATTTTGGTTGGCAGATTTTCTATTCTTCCACCTAGATCTTCCCCAATTTCTTTATGACCTCAGAGATCAAAATATGGAAAAGAGAGAGAGAGAGAGATGGGAAAGTTCTTGTAAGACACACTGTAATCAGGTGTTGGCTTGTTCTGGCCATAACAAATATTTAAAATTCATACATGCCCCAGTAGACTCCTGGAACACTTCTCCCCCTTCACTACACTTACCTTAGCTATTCCTACCTGGTTTGTATGAAGCATGTCCTTCTGATCCTGCTCAAAGCAAGTATACTCCCCAAAGGCAGCTTTTTACATGTTATCACAACAAAATTCTGGCCCACACAATTATCTCTGCTTTTCTTTTTCTTCCTTCCTTTTTCCTTTCCTTTTCCTTCCTCCCTCCCTCCCTTCCTTCCTACCTTCTTTCCTACCTTCCATCCTTCCTTCCCTATGAGTGCACATTGTTTCTAAAGATATTTACTGTCAATTTTTTATTCTTACTTTTTAATTTTCTGCAATGAAATATGAAGCCAAGGTTCACAAAAATGCTATTTCTGTGTTCTTTCCTCATTTTACATTTGGTCCAGTACTTTTATTTCAAATATGCAATCATTGCTACTTTTTGGTTTTAGGCTTCAGTTAAAACTGAAACAGAATGAATCCAGATTTAACAAAATGTTACATAAATAATACTTCTTAAATATTTAGTATCTGGTTGACACTGAGCTATACATATATTACCCAATTCATTTTCAGAGTAGATTTACAGGTACAGAGGCTCAATGCAGGCTACCTCAAAAAGTACTACAATGATATATTATTTTAAATTGAAACCACTTGGGAAACAGCTGATGCAGGGACACTCAGACCCACTCCTGCCCCCCTTCAAAGCAGGAAATAAATTCTCCATATGAAGAGCACCCTCCGTGGACTAAAAAGTATAAAACATCCTTATTATCAGAGGTAGGTACCTTATTTTTTATTTTTTTATTAAAATGTTTCTTTTATTTTACTTCACTTTAAAAAAATTTTTTTTAATTTACTTGACAGACAGAGATCACAAGTAGGCAGAGAGGCAGGCAGAGGGGGGGGGGGGGAATCAGACTCCCCACTGAGCAGAGAGCCTGATGTGGGGCTTGATCCCAGGACCCTGAGATCATGACCTGAGCCAAAGGCAGAGGCTTTAACCCACTGAGCCACCCAGGCTCCCTGAGATAGGTACTTGAAAAACAAGAAAGCTGCAGAAACAAAACCTTGTTGCTTTTTTATTAACCTGCTACCTCAATCCAAATTCTACTTAGAACACCTTTCTAATTAATACTTCCAGACATCTGTTTTATTCATCCTGTGAATTCCTCACAAATTTATTGTCTCTTATATAAACATATAAAACTGCATGTCTTGGTCATTCTGGGATTTCAATTTCGTTGTTGGGCCTCTGTGAGCACATAATAAAACTAGGTTTTTTTCTACTGTTGATCTGTCTCATGTCAGTTTAATTCCTAAACCAGCCTGGAAGAACTTAGAGGAAAGATGGAAATTTTTTCCTTCCCTACCCAGGTAGACACCATTATTATCGTGAACAAAAAAGGACACAGAATACATAAGATATGATTTCATTTATATGAAATTTAATAATCGGGGATTCTTGTGGTGAAGAAAATGTTCTCTATCACATGAATAATGGTTAAATAGGTATATATCATTACCAAAACTCATAGAAATGAAAATATTTGTGACTTTTCTTCTATGTAAATTGCATCTCTATTTTATTTATTCTTTATTTTTTTTACTTTTTTTATTTAAATTTTTTTTAAGATTTTATTTATTTATTTGACAGACAGAGATCACAAGTAGGCAGAGAGGCAGGCAGAGAGAGAGGAAGGGAAGCAAGCTCCCTGCTGAGCAGAGAGCCTGATGTGGGGCTCCATCCATCCCAGGACCCCGAGATCATGACCTGAGCGGAAGGCAGAGGCTTTAACCCACTGAGCCACCCAGGCACCCTATATCTCTATTTCAAAAGCCTGCTTTCTTAAGGGAGATTCAAGAGAAGATTCAGCAAATAACATTGCGTTAAGAAAGAGTGATTCACGGGGCGCCTGGGTGGCTCAGTGGGTTAAAGCCTCTGCCTTTGGCTCAGGTCATGATCTCAGGGTCCTGGGATCGAGCCCCACATCAGGCTCTCTGCTCAGTGGGGAGTCTGATTCCCCCTCTCTCTCTCTGCCTGCCTCTCTGCCTACTTGTGATCTCCGTCAAGTAAATAAATAAAATCTTAAAAAAAAAAAAAGAGTGATTCACTGTGAGAAGACAATTAAGGAATGGGCTAGATTAACAAAAAGCTGGATTCCTGGGTATAACTATTTCCTGCAAACCTTCCATTCTTTCTGTATTTTGGAAATGTTAATTGTGGTATAAAGAGGAAATTAATAAAAAGTAACCTGTGCTACTATTATCTGGGATTTTTTTTTTTAATCTCCTTTAGAAAGAGAGTATTTTTCCTGGAAACCAGAAAGAGGAGAGAGTGCAGATGTTGATGGTTTGGACATAGTTAAATCATTACCAGCTGCCATCCATGGCAGCAGTTAAACCATGGTTATCAGCCTAATAACGCCAGAATATAAGATCAGAGAAAGTACAGATAAGAGCTCTGAAAGTCTTTCCACTGGCCAACACATTTACCTTTCTTCTCCCCTACACCATATTCCACAAACAAATTTAAACAGAATGCTAGTTTCCAGATATCTGGAAAGCACTGTACCTCTTAATTAAGTAGGTTTTTTTTGAATATTGAAATTTCAAGTACTGCTGTAAACATAACAAATTATTCTTTCCTATGGATAAAGCCTGAAGCTTACCTTTTTTTTTTTTAATTTATGCATTTAGGAAGCAAAGTTATTTTCTTATAACCAATGTGCTTTTATAATGGAAATATATAAAATAAATCACAGACTTTGAATGTCCTGAGCAATTTTAATACCAAAAAAGTATCTTATATTTAAACTTTTATAGGGCATAATTACAAGAAGTCTCAGATTCTGAAGTTTTCAAAACTATTCTTTATTATTTCTAGATGGAAAGACATCAAGGGACTAAAGCAAAAGAATGGAATTCCAGCAAGGAATAAAAGTCCACACATAAGAGTAGTTATATATGTGAGAAGAGTGGTTTTTTTTTTTCTCTCTCTCACTACTTTTTGTTATGCTTGAGAGTAGAAAAGATGAGACCAACTTGTCAAGAGAAGCAAAAAGTATGTGTATCCCTGTAAACAAGAGAAAGTTATGGTGTGTTTTATAAATTCATGAACGAGACCTAGGCTCTGAAGTTGTGAGAAAAGAAAAACAGACCCTCTCAAAGCAGAGAGGTATCTCCGCAACCGAAACCAGCATCTTCCAGCTTTGCTAAGGACAATCCACTCACAGACAGAAGGACACTCATTTCCTAATAGTGAGAAGAAATTCAGTGGATTAACCTTATTAGAAAATATGCTCAATGTAGGATGTGTTCAAAGCCTTGTTTTTTCTTCTTTTTAAAGATTTTATTTATGGGGGCGCCTGGGTGGCTCCGTGGGTTAAGCCTCTACCTTCCACCCAGGTCATGATCTCAGAGTCCTTGGATGGAACCCTGCCTCGGGCTCTCTGCTCAGCAGAGAGCCTGCTTCCCTTCCCTTCCCGGCCATCTGCCTCTCTGCTACTTGTGATCTCTCTCTCTGTCAAATACATAATAAAATCTTAAAAAAAAAAAAATTATTTATGTATTTGACAGAGAGAGAGAGATCACAAGTAGGCAGAGAGACAGGCAGAGGTGGGGAACAGGGGGAGAGGGGGAATCAGGCTCCCTGCTGAGCAGAGAGCCCAATGTGGGGCTCAATCCCAAGACCCTGAGACCATGACCTGAGCCAAAGGCAGAGGCTCAACCTCCTGAGCCATCCAGGCACCCCAATGTTCAAAGCTTTTAATGCATGTCCAATGGGCCTCAGATGCAGAAAAGATGGACTGATCTAAGATAAGATTTGGGGTAGTGATTTCTTTGCCCCAGAGGTTTCTTTATTTCATGGAAACCTTTGATCCTTGCTCCGCATTTTTCTCTCTCTGAAGTATAGCACCAGACATTGGAGGACCTTCGGATCATCACTTGGATGGGAGTGACAAGACTGTGAAGGGGCTCACATAGATAGTACCTTTAAATGTGTGCTGTTGTATGTTTTTCATTTCATATTTGACAAACTGAATGAGCGTTTGCTCCAGGAAATTGTTCAGTTCTGACAATGTTTGTATGTTTTTAGGTGAATACTTTGCTATTAAAGAAGCTGTTTGATTCACTTCCACATAGAAAGCTCATAAAAAATTGAAAGGCTTCAATAATTTTAAATCATTCTGCATTGCTCATGGAGATTTAAATTCCAGTGCTAATTTTTTTATTAGCACTTTAATTTGGAAGGTACCAGGCTTCTGTAAGAGTTAAAATTATTGGAGCATTTAAAAATTTTATAAGCTTTCCAGTAAGGTTGTGGCTGTGATTCTGGGCTTGTAAAGTAAAACACAATTTAAAGTTAATTTAAATTATTTAAGTGCTGCAGACTTTAGGGGAATTGTTTTGTCTTTCAAAATGGCATTCATGGGGCGCCTGGGTGGCTCAGTGGGTTAAAGCCTCTGTCTTCAGCTCAGGTCATGATCCCAGAGTCCTGGGATCAAGCCCCGTATCAGGATCTCTGCTCAGCGGGGAGCCTGCTTCCTCCTCTCTCTCTGCCTGCCTCTCTACCTACTTGTGATCTCTGTCTGTCAAATAAATAAATAAATCTTAAAAAAAAACAAAAAAAAAAACCAAAATGGCATTCATGAAAGAAGATTAGGTGCATGTTATAAACAACATACTTTTCTAATAAATATAGTAACACTCCTGATTCCTGTTGAAAGTCAGGTGTTCGTTTTTGTCAATACAAGTTGACTTACATTTTGATAATAAAAATTTTTGCACTGTTAGTTTTTGAATTTTATTCAATAGTGTTTCTCAACAATTATCATCAAACTGTATTGTTTTCTCTACTGGCAGATCTCAGATTTCTGCTCTTAGTTCTGTCTTGTTAAACAGCATGAACATGATTTTGATGATGATCTTGCAAAAATGCTTATCTTACTGTATGATAGAAGATGGGTAAAGATTAATTGATTGAATGAGAATATTGCTATTTGAGAAAACCTTATGCCAATGAATGGCATCTAAGAGAATACATTTTAGGAAAAAATAAATAAAGGATATCACTTGAATACAAATATCTAATTGGCAAAATTCAGAGCTGATGGAAATTTATACATGTAAGAAAGACAAGTTGTTTGTTCACATTTTTTTAGAAGCTTACCACATGTGATGGACCAAACAACAAAAACCCTAAATACAACTATGATTGAGATCAGTATACCTATGAGTATGGGAATAAGGGAAATAGAAATTCCTCTCCAGTGTATGGATGAGACCACGGAGTGAGTATGAATTATTTTTCCTTCTTTTGAGTATTTTTGGACATCATATTTTAATATTGGAATATGCTCATATAATAATTTCAAATGGCAAAGAACAAAATCCATGTGAGGAAACCCATAGAATTTAAGAATATTGCACCAAGGGAAGAAAAAAAGCCCCAAAAGATGTTTAAGTATTTTAAATCATTGAAAAGCCATCATGTGTAAGTGAAATTTATTCTGTTTGTGTGTTTACTTGGAAATAGCAAAACTCACTCTGAAACAATCAATCAAGTGTCAGGATTCAGCTATCTGGCAACAAGAACATACCTAACTACAATGAAGTCTAGAAAATAAGTCTAGCTGGAGCTGTGTCCCCAGGAGAAAAGGGAGACAGGTTTTGTGAACAGCTAGGTGATCTTTGTCATGTGCAAATATGTTTTAAACCTTCAAGAATTTTATGTCAGGTAACTTGGAAATAAGTTGATTGCATGACATTCTAGGTTCCCTCCAATCTTGAGATGTGGAATATAACTTAAAGAGTAGTGAAACTAATGGTTGCCATTTAAAATATAGTAACTTCTTCACATTGGTCAATGCATATTTAGAAACAATGATATATTAGTAGTATGTAGCTGTTTAACAAGTTACCCCAAATTTAGTAGCTGAGAATAATTGTTTATAATACCACATATTTTGTAATTAACAGCCTGGCTTTGGCTTAGTGCTATGACTCTGGCTCAAGTTCTCTCACAAGGCTGTAATGTATCTAGATGAGTAGCACTGAGAGGACTGCACTAAACTAGCAAAACAAAAGCAAAAACAACTAAACAAAATGGCAGAGCGTTCCTCTTTTGTATAAACCTTAGAATTTTTTGCAAGTTTTCTTTAGCCCTTCAATCAGTTGTGGTAGAGCAACTGAGACTTACTTGTAAAATATATCGATCTATTATAGAGCTGAGAAAATGATCTTGTTATTTAATTGGGTAATATTCCATATATATATGTGTATATATTTATGTGTATATTATCACATACTATATATATACACACACATACATATATAGATAGGTTCTACATCATATACATATGCAAAGTATTTATATATAATGTAAATATGCATAGTATATAATGTATGTGCATTGTGTATATGTATATTATATATATTTAAATGTATATGTGTATATATACTGATTTGTAAATTTTTTATTTATAATGCTTGTAGATTAGGAATGTAAGTGTATTTTTAAATGCATTTGAACATTATTATTCTTAGTAGAGAGAATTTAAAAGAATGAATTAAAATTCTAATTTATCTTCTAAAATAATTTTTCTACCTTTCTGCTGTTGCACATAAAAAAAAAAGTTATTCTTTTACTTTTTGACTACATGGAAACCTAAATTACTTTTTGTAGTCTACAGTCCAACCCACTCTTATTGGAAGCTTATCCATCTTTTTCTTTATCCTTCTCCTAACCTTGATAAATTCTATTAATTAAATAAAATCAGGATAATCTCCTGGTTTCTCTTTATTTCTGGGGCTGGAGCCAATATACAACATTTGTGAGGTTCTGAAACTTCTATTATAAAAATTTTTATGTGTGGGGCAGAAGTGAAGAGAATAGGATAATGAATCTTCATGCTTATCATTGAGAATCAATACCTCTCAACAGTTTTTCAAACCTACTTCACCTTGCTTTTGTTGTTGTTGTTGACTCTGTACTTCAAGAAAATCCTAATCCTAGACCTCATGTTTTCTACTTTACATACTTCATTATGGACTTGTTTTTTAAAAAAAATAATTCTTTGTTTGCATAATCATAGTGATAAAATTACACCTAAAATTTAACAATAATCTCTCCTTATCCATTACATATTAAAATTTCCCTAGTAGTCTAAAATCTGCTATTCTTTTATGTTTGTTTATGCAAATGAGGTTCCAAATAAGGTACACACAATACTTTTTTTTAAGATTTTATTTATTTATTTGACAGAAAGAGAGAGAGAGTGAGCACAAGCAGGAAGGAGAGGCAGAAACAGGCTTCCCCCTGAGCAGGGAGCCCGATATGGGACTTATCTCAGGACCCTGGGATTATGATCTGAGCTGTAGGCAGATGCTTAACTCATTGAGCCACTCAGGAGCCCCACAATACTTTTGATTATTATACTCCTTAGGTGTTTTCTTCTCTGTGACACTGACTTGTTGTGTCAATTATCCCGGATAATGTCTCACATTGTAGGCTTTTTTTCCCCCCTCATGATGCTATTTTACATATTCTTCCATTTCCTGTGTTTCTTGTAACTTAGATTTTTCTTTAAAGGTTTTATTTTGTTTGGGTTTAACATTGTGTGTAGGAATAGATCATGGCTGGTGTGAACTTCACATTGCATCATATTGAGGGGCATATATATCCTGTTTTCCCTCTCATGACCTGAAGAGTAATCTATTAGTTGAGATGAAGACAGTGAGCTTCCATCTTCTTCATCATACTTCCCCTCCTTAATCTTCATTTTTTTAACCAATTAAGTATCTTTCCTAGAATCAATTATTTCATTAGGGGTTGCAAAATTGTGATTTTTCTTATTCTAACATTTCTTCTACATTTATTATCAGGTATTCTATTTTAAAATATTTTACATTGGAAACTGAGGCCATATATCATCCTCTCATGTGTTAGCCCCACAGTCACTGAGTTGGTAAGCTGGTTACTCCTGATCATGTCATGGAATCCATGAGGATTTACTGTCACTGAGTTTTGTCAAAGATATTGCATCAGTCATGGTTTAATCAGAGAAGAAGAAACCATGAAAGTTAAATATAACAAATAACTTAATATACAGATTTGATTCACACAATTATGGGAACTGGTTTAACAATCTGTGGGCATTTCTTTCGTGTCTGTGGAAGCCTGAAGTAAGCAGACAGGTGGCTGGGAAGGGAAGATGAACAAGAAAGGATAAATCAGTTCTCTGGCACATGAATGGAATCTTTGTAGATTCCTCACTAAACCCAAAGCTCCCAGCCTAGATGGTTGCAAACGTCTTTAGGAGAACTTGGTTGCCTTCTCTATGGAGCTAGTTGCACACTTAGTCCAGTAGACAGAATGGCAAGAGCTGCTGTTGTTGCTGCAGGACCAGCTGCTGTCCCAGCCAACAAGGAGAGAAAGCAGATAGGCAACCCACATCCTGAGAGACAACAGCACCTCAACCCTTCCTAAAGATTAGAACAAGAATATAGCTGCTACTTCACCTCTGTCTTCCAGACCTACCCTGGACTCTGCAAAGAATGACATTCAGGAAAAAAAAAAAAATACAAATCCACCAGAAACGTCATTCATTCCATGATTTTTTTTTAACTCTTCCAATTGATTTATTTTATTCAAGGATGTATGTGGAGGAGACCCATGCAAGATGGCTGCTCTGTCCCCATCTATTCTTCTTTTCTTAATGTAATGAGAAAACTAATACAAATAAAAGAACAATAGCATTCATAAGCATTTAGAATGATGAACAATTGATGCCATAAATAAAGCAGGAATGAAAACTCATCTCTTGTACAATTTCACTTTCTTATAGAAGATAAAGTCATAATGGTTAAAATCATTGTTTTCTGAATCAGACAGAACTGAATTTGAACCAGAGACTTGGTTTTGGAAAACATCTTTTACAGCTATTGAGATAATAATACCAATCTTTCAATGTTACTTACTGTGTAAAAGAAATGAGACAATGCAGGTATACTGACTGCACATACTGTTCCATAAATGATAGTTTTAAAACTTATTCTTATTAGTAATATGTGTCCCCTTAGCATACACACATTTAGAACATCTAGAGCATATAGTATATTTAGGTGATCTTGACCTAAAGTCCTTCATTTGCAGATTATCTTTGACAGGCACTAGATACTACTCTCATAATTCAAAATTGGACCTGACAATATAATTGCTGAAGCCACATTTTCCACCTTCAAAATACATATATCATAAAGAAAAAAAATCAAAAGCTTTATTGAAGTCAAAATATATTATATTTAGTGCTTCCTCCTATCCACAAAATCTGTCATTCTGTCATTGATGGAATTAAAATTTTTTTTCACAACTTATTCTCCTAGAGCCATGATGGTTTTTATTTTGTAACCTATGATTTCTTGGTATGCACAAATTTATTACTTGGCTACTCTCTCTTAAGTATCTAGTAAATAAAGTACACTATAATTTTTAGTATGAGGTCACCTTACTTAAAAAAAAATGAAGTTGAAGGGTTTTCTCTAAAAATATTCCAATTTTTCAATATGTCAAATTGTCCTCTTATACTAATAAGGTTCTTTATTACTAAGTTTCCAAATCCACAGGAGTGCAGTCTCTAAATGCAGCTCCTTTATTTTTATGCTTCAAATTAAAATAAGAAAAAAGAGAACTGGAGTAACTAATTCACTCACCAAATACTGGCTAAATGCCTGCCTTGTGACAGATACTGTATTATGCAAGACGGTTACAAGAAAAGCAAAAACATTTCCTGCTCACAAGGAAATAGTCATGTGGAAGAGACAGGATGAGGACACATTTATTCAAAATCCTAGACTATCTGTGAAAAAAACCTCTGATAAAAGCTTAATAAAAAATGTGAGATTAGAGAAAGGTAACAATTATTTTTATTATCAGGTTTTCAAAGGATGTTGCTGTAGTAGTACTTTTTTTTCCCAGTGTTCCAAAATCCATTGTTTATGCACCACACTCAGTGCTCCATGCAATACATGCCCTTAATACCCACCACCAGGCTCACGCAACCCACCACCCCCATCCCCTCCAAAACCCTAGTTTGTTTCTCAGAGTCCACAGTCTCTCATGGTTTGTCTTCCTCTCCAATTTCCCCCAACTCACTTCTCCTCTCCATCTCCCAGTGTCCTCAGTGAGGTGGTAATTTTTAATTTGAGTTTTAAAGAAGGATTGTGATAGATATGAAAAAGATAGTAAAGTCCAAGCAGAGATATCAAACTGAATTAAAGCACAGAGTACAAGGTGGACCTATCTGCCTTGTACAGAGTATGTGGAGGGTCTTATCTTTATTATATGACCAGGCAAGTCTGAACTGTCCATGCAAAGACACAGGAAAATTCCTAAAACAGACATAAATATAGAAAGCATGAGAAAAATCTGCAAAACTATTTTGTAAATTAGAAACAGGGTTGGGTTTTGTCAAGATACTCAAAAAGAACAACAGTCACAGGGAAAATGTGAGATAGCATCTCTTAAGAACTTAATCTGCAACAAACCTACAAATAAAAGAGAAATACGTCATAGATGTGGGAGTAGGGCTTTTATTAGTGTTGAATTATGCTCTGCATATCAGTTTTTTATAATACCATTTCATGTAAAGCGCAGGTGTTCTTAAGTAGCTTGGTACTGACAGTCTTAAATACAAAATTTTTCAAATATACTATTTACCAATAAGTGGTCTTCTGCAGTAGAAACCTGATTACATAATTGTAAGGTTAGGAAGGAAATGTTGTATAAAGCTAGTGTATTTCAACTATATTTGGAGAAATTACTAATAAGTTCTTTTTGGTACATCTGACCAACAAATGACACTCCTTTTATAAGAACTCCCCTTGGAGGCAGAACTTTGGCTCCAGTGTTGTTTTGAATGTAATTCTACCCACTGGTCCAGAGCTGATCAGAGCAAGAGTGGACTGTTGATCCATATTGTGGCTCTTAGTTATTCTCTCCTTCAAGTTTGTGAGAATCAGAAATCAACTTAATCTTTGACATTTACTTAGTCTAAGGATTCGTACAATGTGAGGCAGCTTTCTTTCATAATGAATAAAGAGAAACAAAGTCAAATAGTAGCTTACAAGAATAATCAAGACCCATAGAAAACATAAAGGGAGAGAATCTGTGGGTCCAGAAGGAAGACTCAGAAGGCATATGCTTCACTACCAGCTTACCAGTTTCTGATTCCAGTCCCTTGTTGGCTCTGACCAGCCCTCCTACCCTCCAGCATTTTGAATTACCTATATATCCATCTGTCTTCAATACAGAGTTCTGCTGTATTAAATACACTAGATCAAGAAATTTTCTACTACATGAACTAGGGAGGGAAAACTTCCCTTTCCCCAAATAGGCTGAGAATTTTCATACTTATTTCATAGGAAGTGGATTATTTTATTTAAGAAGTACATGGTATGACTGTAATGGTTTTACTATTTATTATCTTAACTAATTATCTTTCTTTTATCCTGAGTCCAACAGGGAAAGCTCCTAATGCAGACTTTAACATATGTGAAAATCATGAAGAAAATGGGGCTTGATGTGTTTGAGTAACTGAGATAGATAAGAGCATTATGGCTAAATAATAATGGACCAAAAAGAGAGTAGAAGTAGAGGATACTAGACAGTGGACAGAGGCCAGATAATGCATGAACTTTTCAGCCACAGGAAAGACTAACATGTAACTCTAACATAAACCAAAGGGAAGATACTAAAGATTTTAAGTTGAAAGTAACATGGTGTGTGTGTGTGTATGTGTGTACACACATAAAACTCACCCTGGTTGCTAGATAAAGAAAGGAGTAGATCATAAAATAAAATACTGTTCTGGTAGTAATAGTGATATAAATTAAGAAGGTGTCACTGGAAATTAAAATATGTGAATGTAGCTCAGATATATTTTGGATATAGAGTTACAAAGATTTGGTGACAGATTGGCCTAAATAACAGTTAAATGCAGAGTTTGGGCCACTGAATAAAGCCTACTACCATTTGCTGATGCAGGAAAGCTGAGAGAAGAAGTTAACAAGAGAAAACAAAGAGATATTGATTGCAAAAATACTGAAAATACTACTGGGCACTTCTTATAAAGTTGTCAAAAGGAAATTGTATACATAGAGAACATAGATTAAAATTGAGGTCAAAGGGGACGCCTGGGTGGCTCAGTTGGTTAAGCAGCTGCCTTCAGCTCAGGTCATGATCCCAGCGTCCTGGGATCGAATCCCACATCAGGCTCCTTGCTCAGCAGGGAGTCTGCTTCTCCCTCTGCCTCTGCCTGCCACTCTGTCTGCCTGTGCTCGCTCTCTCTGACAAATAAAAAATAAAATCTTTAAAAAAAAAATTGAGGTCAAAGAAGTAGATATATACTCTATTTAAATATATATGTATACATACACACATGCATATATCATACACACACACATATATACATTAGATAGATAGATAGATAGATAGATTTTATTTATTATTTTTTTAAGAGAGAGAAAACAGAGAGCCTGACATAGGACTTGATCTCAGAACTCATGAGTTCATGACCTGAGCTGAAATGAGTTGGTCACTTAATGGACTGAGCCACCCAGGCACTCCAAAGAGGCAGATCTATATCCTTGAATCACCTGCATAGTATCTGCATAGTATTTAAACACATATAAATGGATGAGGTTTTCCAAGAAAATTTTGTAGAGATACAGGATAAGAAATAAGAATCAAGTTATGAAAAACTCCAAAATGTTGAATTTAGGGATATACATTAAAGTCTGCAAGTGACACATGAAGAAGTAATCATAGACTAGAATGAAAATAAGGAGAGGCAAGAGAGGAGAATGTTTAAAGAGGGGAAGAATAATCTACTGCCCTGAATGCTGCCGATAGTATAGTAAGATGAAGACCACATTTAAAAAAAATATATCATTGAATTTGGTCATAAAAATGATAAGATTTCAAAATCCATGTTTGCATACAAACATGAAGATGGGTGCTTGATTTGAGTGGGTTGATAAAAAAGGGATGCAAATAACTAAAGCCAACCTAGGTTGTCAACAAACTTAAAATGGTAACCAGTTGTACAGTGTAGTTATGACAGAGAAATAATATATTTTATGGAAGGTCATTCGATGTTAGAATTTGTTTGCCCCTGAAATTAATGATATTAAAAATTGCTTTTATGCTGCTGGGGGTAATAGAAGTACCAAAAAAAAAAACCAAAAAACCCCAAAACCAAAAAAACATTAGTTTTGCAGGAAAGAAAAAAAAAAACTGCAATGGGAAGACAAGAGATTGTGGTAAGAATTTCCAAGATTGTTCCCAATCATAACCACCTCCTGCTATTATTCATACAAATAGGTAGACCCCTCATTGATATTACCAGGATGGTCTGAGTGGTCAAGAGTATACGTAAAAGCGATGTTGTAAAATTTGGATTACTGAGGCCCATGTCAGATTTCATGAAAATGAATTTATAAAAATGGGAACAAATGTTTTGCATTCTTTTATAAACTCTAAATAATGCTCATATGGTACACACATGAAAATACAAAAATTGTTTCACTGCAGAAAGGAGGGCATTAAAGTTAAAGGGGGTAAGGAGCTTAGTTGCATTGGAACTCTTGCCCCTGCTTGGAATGCTTTCTCAAGAGTAGATCACATTTTTACCCCAACAAGTTGATTGATTATATAATGGCTTTAGTTCTTCCTTTCTGTATCTTAGAGACAGAAAACCATATTAGATGGCCAAAAGTTATGGTATCTTTGAATCTAAATTTGAATCCTGTAGTCTGCATAAGGTGGAGATATATATATATATATGTATATATATATATACATATATATATATATATTTTTTTTTAATCAGCCAGATACCCTGGACCTTTGATTGGATTTTAAGGCCTTGTCAAGTAATACTATTATTTATATATTTGAATCCAGTTATGTCTGCCATTTTTCACTTTGTCTTCTTTTTTCTTTAAAGTTTATTTATTTTAGAGAGAGATAGGAAAGAAAGAGGGGGCACAGAGAGGAGGATCAGAGGGGGAGAGAAAGAGGGAGAGAAACGCAGTGCAGTCTGATGTGGGACCCCGTCTCAAGATGCTGAGATCAGAACGTGAGCCAAAACCAAGAGTTGTTGGCCCAACTAATTGTACCACCCAGGTGCCCCTTCACTTCGCTCTCTACATGGTCATGACTATCTTATTCCTCCCTTCTTGTTTTACTAATCATTTTGCACCAAATAAATATTTCATAGTATAACATTTAATTCCTATACTGATTTTTTTTAAGTATATTTTTCAGTCATTTGCTTAGTGGTTGCCCTCGAGCCTCCCATATACATCTTACGTTGTCAGAATGCACTTCAAATTTAATATTACTTTGATTTCACTAAGCTATATATAAACATTAGTCCTAGATAGCTCTACTCAATCTCTGACCTTTTGTGATATTTTTCCTACATGTATTGCATGCATTCGTATTCGTATTAAAAAAAATACATTGTAATAATTTTTACCTTATGTAATTGTATGCCTTTCAAAGAAATTAGGGGGTATAAAGAAGAGAAGGTATATATTTATCATGTTTGCTATAATCTTTTTATTTGCTGTTCCTGGTCCTCTCTGTTTGTTCCTATGGATTCAATTTACCCTCTGATGTCACCTTTCACCCTACAGCCTCTTCCCTGACTTCATCCTCTATGCTGTTGTTAGGAAGTATGTTACATTTCTCTGTTAGAGGCTTAAAAATACAATTAAATAGTTTAAAAAATTCAACTGACTTTTAAATCCTTAAAAGAAGCAACAGAAATAAATATGAATCTTTAAACACTCATTTATAACTGCACAGTTACCTCTGCTGGTGCTTTTCGTTTTTTCATGTGAATTCAAATTACTGTACAGGGTCACTTGCTTCAGCTTAAGGAATTTCCTTTAGTATTCTTTCTAAGGCAGGTTTGCTGGCAACAAATTATCTCAGTTTTTGCTTAGATGATTGTCTTTATTATACCTTCATTTTATAAAGTTGTTTTGAATATAGGATTCTTTTTTGGCTGATTGTTTTCTTTTTCTCTCAGCATTTTGAATGCATCATCCTATTGATTTCTTGCCTCCATGATTACTGATGAGAAGTCAGCTGTTAATCTTATTGAATGGTCCCTTGTAAGAGGCGAAGAACTTCGGCCTTCAGTATTTTTAGCATAGTGTGCCTGGATGTGGGTCTCCTTATGTTGATTCTACCTGGAGTTTATTCATATTCTTTGTTGTGTAGATTCATGTTTTTAATAAAATTTGGCCAGTTTTGAGCTGTTAGTTTTTCTAATATGATTTTCTGCTCCTTTCTCTTTTTATGATTGTCTCATTATGCATATGCCAGTAAACTTAATGATGTCCCACATTTTTTTAACTTGCAGTTTCCAGTGTTGGACCTCTGCACTTTGAACAAGGATGCACAAGGGCAATCAGGGTCTCTGTGTTCTGAGTGTTCTGCACCTCACTTAGAAACTCTGCAATATGATTGGGGCTGTGCAGATGAGAGTCTCTGACTTGGCCACACTCACCAGAATTTAGTCTCTGCAACTGAAATTATAGTGATGAAAACTGCTGGTGATATTTCTCTTACAAGGAGGAAACCATGCACTTTGACTGGGAGCATAGGGAAAACCCTGTATTCTTGATGCATCTGCCTAGATCTTGTGTCATGCTGAACTATGAGGGGCAGAGGATACAGTGGATCTTATTTCAAACATCACAGATTTTCCCTATTTTTATCAAGTTTTAGCAGGTTTTAGTGAATGAATACTTCTTCCTTTTCTGTAAGCCTTTAGGACAGTTTCCAGAGACTGAATGGTTGTGTGTGTATGTGTTTAATATAATCTTTACTTATGTGAAGTTATGCTTGTTTTGCTGGTGAGCAGTTCTGTGGAGCCATTTACCCTCCCATTCTGAAAGACTTTTATTACACTTTATCCCTGTCCTTTGTAGTACCCACCTTTAACCACTCTGCCTTCAGTTTGATTAATTTTTTATAGACTGCATCTGATATCTGGAATTCCCAGAATCAAAAGAATTGAAGCCCCTTCATTGGCTGATGAATGAACCCATTCCCAATCTTACTAGGTTGTCTTTAGGACTATGATCCTGGCTAAGACGACTACCTTCTTTCTTCTGCATAACTATTCTGAGCTCATCTCATTTCAGGCACACTCCATTCCATATCCCCTCTCCCCTTTTATATAGAGACAGAGAGAGATAGAGAGGTCTTAGGACAAGAAATATTTTTCAGTGACAGTACAAATGAAACTCATGAAGAGGTGAGAAGTATCTTTCCTACTGCTGTACCTCTTGGTAGTTATTAATGTCAGTGCCCCTAAAACTATAATTTGCATACTAGATCCTTGAAGATGATGTTGAAAACCAGACTATAATTTTTGAAATGAGAAATGAGGCCTCAGACTATCTTTCAACAGGCTTTCAAGTGATACCCATATGACTAGTCTGCAAGCCACAGTTGGAGTGGCAAGACAATGTCATTATATAAAACATTATCTCCTTTAATTATTCTTCTTCCTTTTAAATTATGTATACTTATAATTGACAAGAAGAAGAAATGGATCTGATACTTCCCTATGTGCCTTTAATAACTGGTAATTTAGCTCTCTAATAACTGTTAACTTAGCTACTTAAAAATCTGCTAAGTTTTAATATTATCAATTATATGATCCTTATTGAGTTTTTAAGCAAGAAGCCATTCTCTTTCTCTTTTTCTCTTCGTTTGAGTGTAGTTCAGTGGGATAGGGCTATTTCTTTAACATAGGGATGAAATGAGTGAAGAGAACATTGGTTTTTTTTTTTAACTTTAACAGTTTTTTTTTTAATTCTAAAGAGCTTATATCAAAATTTTGTTAACTAGTTTATTCATTTGTGTTGATAATCGAGACCCTGGAGGGTCAGTTCTCAAGTATTAAGTAATTTACTCACTATTTTATCAGTGAAGGGTAGAGATAAGGCATTTAGCTATAGCCTTTGAGGGTCAATTGTAATTGGTAAACTACAATGAATAATACTGAGTTAAAACATCAAATAGACAAAGAGTCAATAGTGTTAGGTTATAATTATGACCCTATTCTTAGTAAAATAGAAGTTGCTTAGAGTAAATGTAAAATAAATTATAAATTTTACCACAGAAATTACAAAGGCTATCAGAGGATGCAGTTTCAAATGTTATCTTAACAGAGAAATGTGGAAGAGAACCATAAGTTCTATATTTTATAAATTATTATGATGGACTTAATATATGTTATAAGCATTAGAATATTTTTGATAAGTATTAAAGAAACTTATTTTGTGAATAAATATCTAATTTGACTAATACAATCCTATTTAATTTGTTAAATAAAAAGATTGAATTTATCTTAAAACTTTATTTACATAATTATATTTTATTTGTGTTTTTCAAAATATGTTTAGATTTAGATTCATAGTCAAAGAAAGGTCATTCTTCTTGTTTTAAGAAATGTCATTCGTTGATGATAATTTAATATATCTGTCACCAGTGTAGTGTCTGACACATAGCAGATAATTAATAAATGTTGATTGAAAGAAAAATGAATGATTTAATATGTAAAATGATAAAATGTATACTTCATTTGTAATGACATGATGTTTAAATTGTCCATTCCTGAACCAGTTCTCTCTCAAACTTAGTGGTAAACAATGCATATTTATTATTTTACAGTTTTTATTGGTCATAAGTCTTAGACATGGCCTAGACATGGATATGCTACTTGAGGACTTTCTCTCATTTGAGGATTGAGAGGAGGGGAGGGGAGGATCCATTCCTAGGGGAGGACCTGCTGACAAGCTCAGGTGGTTATGGGAAGAATTCACTTCCTTGCAGGATGGTGGACTGATACACACATTTCTTGTTAGCTGTTGGGAAAAGGCTGCCTTTAGTACCCTGTCATGTGGCCTTCTACATAGACAGTTCACAAATACGGTGGCCTACTGAGCCATTATGGTAGAGAGAGTATCTCCTAGCAGGTAAAAATCTTACATCATGTGATCATATAGAAATAGGTCCTATGAACTCTCAAATAGAAAACACAAAAAAGCATAATCACCAGGGGTTAAAGAGCTTGGGGGCAATCTTAGAGTTGTCCTTCCCAATCAATGAAAATAAATAGTTTTCTTTGTAATTGCTATGCATAACTGCCCTATGCTAAAAAATGTAAATTACATGAGAATAGAAACTTAATCTGCATTATTCAGTTTTGTGTTCTTTTTTTTTTTT